>JAJIBD010006391.1:0-110702 GCA_021461705.1 Cryptotis parvus | reverse complement strand
GGGGACACGCACACACCAGAGACAAATTTTCAATGATGATTAAAAATGTTTAAGGAGGTCTAGAGCCCATGATTTAACCGCCACATTTAATTCCCCCACTACTATCAAGAGCCACCCCTAAGTGCCAAGTCAAGAGCATTTCTGAGCTCTACATACTGTCAGATGTAGCCCTAAAACCATACCTACACAAAAACATTAAAAGCACAGTAGAAACACACAGATATGGGCAATGAAATAATAGACTAGGTGCAGTAGGTAGCAAATAGTTCATTCTCAGCTTTTACATTGCAATTCCTTTTATTCACAAGTTCAACAACAAGAAATATCTACATATTTGCTGAAAATTATGGCTGAACACAACTTAGACCTGGACTATGTGGGTTGAAGCCCACATAAAGACTGTCATGTGGGATGGAGTGATAAGTGAGTAGAATACTTGCCTGGTACATGACCAACCTGGGGTCGATCCCCAGCATCCCATTTGGTTCCTCCAAGGACTGCTAAGAATAATTCCGGAATGCAGAGCTAGGAGTAGCCCCTGAGCATTTCTGGAGGTGGCGCCCACCAAACAAAGAGTTTTGTGCCTTTGGGCAAGTCACATCTATATCTAAGCCTCAATTTCTTTTAACGTATAAAAGTGCAGTAACCAGTGGAAGAATGTGGGGCTGCAAGGAGAATAATATAAATGAACAAAGCACTCAAGGTCGGGTCATATTTGCTAAGTAGATAAGAAAACACATAAGAGTAAGCATTGCTTTCTGGAATAAACAAGGCAAGTGGAAGACCATACTCATGTGTAAAGAATTCTTCAAAAACTTAATGGATACAGCAAAGGGGAACACTATTTGTGAGGACAGATATGCTCTGTAATGAGCAAGTAATTTGGGAACTAAAGCATTAAAAAAAAAGACACGCCCCAAAATGGAAAAGTGTATGGAGAAACATTATGGGCAGAAAGATGTTGCTTCTTAAAAAGGACAGTTGTTTTCTAATTTACAAAGGCGAGTTAAAGGAAGGTGCAACACTTTTTTTTGTTGTCAGTTGCATATTTTAACAGAACCTATACCTTAGCTTCTTAAAACATGTCACCACCTAATATGGGGTCATATAACTGAATGTGGGGGTTGCAAATTTGAAAAAAATAGGACGAGAGATAGAACAGTGGGCAAGGCACTTGACTTGCATTGGTTAATCCAGATAAACCTAGCACTGCAGATGGTGTATGCTGAGCAATAGCAGGACTGATCCCTGAGCACAGAGCCAGAAGTGAGCCCTGAGCACAGCTGGATGTGTTTCAAAACCAACTAAACAGAAAATGGAGTGAAACAGACAAGAAATGCTCCTGACTCACTAGAAAACATTACTAGAAAACATGGAGAGGGAATACTTGGATACTTGGATATGTATTTTCTAAAGTACAAGATGATCCTCAAGTAATATGGAAGGGTAAAGATTATCCTGGCAAAACAGCAGCCTGGAAGCCACCACATTCCTTTGAATAGAAATCACAACGATTGGTATATTTTAATTCATCTTATATTTACTGGGCATTTCTTACATGGGTGCAGTATGTGATCTATGAGATGTACTGTGGGGACCCTCCTTTCTAGCTTATACACGGTTAAAACACAAGGACACAAAGTCTTAGAGCAGACACATATGGTCATAGAAAGACACAAACCTTGTAGGACTTTTCCTTCAAGTTGACTTTTTTTTTGTCTTTTTACACCATACCCAGTGATGCTGCTGGATTATTCCTGGCTCTGTGCTCAGGAATTACTCCTGGCGGTGCTCAGGGGATCTCATGGGATTCTGGGGATTGAACCTGGGTCGGCTGTATGCAAGTCAAATCCACTACCCGCTGTGATATTACTCAGCCCCTCAAGTTCACTTTCTTATTGTACCTTTGCCAGTTAACTGTGGAGTCAATCTCAACTGTTCCTGCATGCCTGAAGAAGGATCAAATGGTCTCAGGCAAGTTACTATACCTTCTGTATTTGGGCTTCCTATGCAGTAAATTGGAAATGATAATAATACATATGTCATCAAATTGTGCTGTGATGAGAAGAACTCATATATGCATTTTGAACACAGTTCAACACAGCATAAGATCCTCCAAAGTGGAAAAACATTCTAGTTATTATGACTAGGAAACCTCTTATTTCAAGCAAAGTAAAAAGCAAAAGGTAGGTAATAGAGGAGGAATAGCTATCACCTGCTTATTGAAGCAGCTCTGCACTAATTAGCATCTGCTTTGGGGCCAGTTGAGTTTCCCCTGTAAATGTCCCCTATAATTGTTAGTTCTCTCCTCAGGTAAATTGGGGATAACTGAAGGTAATGAGCTGTTTTCCAGCTGCCATTTTGTGTTTCTAAATTCCTCAGTGCTTCTGTGACTCTAGGGCTTCACTGAGGCCCAGCTTATCTTCTGCCTTGCAGGGAAAGAGCCATAAAAAGGCTTTCTTCCATTGGTGAAACTCAAGCTCAAACAGCTTCCTTTAAATAGTTATTCAAAGGGCATAGGAAGCAGATGGTGGAGTGTGAGTTCCAAGTCAGTGGCTTGGGAAAGAACCCTGGAAAAACGAAGGTAAAATCTGGAGATGTGGATTTTTCTGTTTGAGTTTGGACACAGGAAGATCCTGAAGGCACAGTGAGGCCATTGAATGCTGTCCAAAGTCTGTACATGTATTCCAGGAGGAGCCTCAATCCACTTGCACTTTTGTTTTACTTTTTCTCTATTTCTGTCATTTCCTTCTGCTTTTACTTGCTCCCACTTTCCTGGTAGACCAGTTGACTACAGCTAGCCCTAGTCCAGCTCAGAATTCTGTTGTTTAGTAACTCAACTGCTGTCCTTCATTGCTTAATATCTCACCCTAGGCATTCGCAGCTAGTAACCACAGCTCTAGTTTTAGAAAAATGAACACACTCAAACAGCTGAAAACTAGAATTTTCCTCTTCTGTGCTCACAGGGATGCTATGCAAATTAATAGCAACGAGCAGATGTTTCAAATTATTCATTGTTTCCTCATAGCCCTCAAAAACAGATATGTCTAAGGATGTCTAGTGCTCTTACCATGCCTGGAAAGACTGGGGGGGGGTAGATTTTCTGAAGCAGAGCTGACCAGGCATGAAGCTGTGTGTGAGCTTTGAGGGTGAGGTGGGAGCTGGCTGTGTTTTGGAGTGACAAGTCCTTCTCTACGGGATTGGCAGGGGTGGGAAAGAGCCAGGCCATTCATTTTCTCTCCTCTCTTCTGTCATCACTCCAGGCCTCTAGACGCCCTGCAGCTCTAGCGGGTGGCACTGGACTTGGACCAGCCAGGTCCTCCTGGAGTCCAATTTTAATTTTTTTCCCATTCAGATGATTCATGGCTTCCTTACTCAAAGAATTGGCCGATTGAAAAGAAGAAATCTGACAGATTTATGGATATCTTAGTAAGCATGCACAATGCAAAGTTGGCTTCTGAAGCCAGAGTAAATGATGAAACCTGGAAAGCAAAGACCAGTGTCAATGACCTACAGAGGACACCCCGCTGTAACAGTGAAGACAGTGTCTGCTAAGAGGCAGATGACATCACCTGGGACCATGTCAGAAAAGCATGATTGATCATGAGCCTTATCCAGACCCGCTGAAGGCGACTCTGAGGCAACACTTAGCTGTCAGCTCTGTTCCAGCAAGCTCTGCTGGTCCCAACACACACTCAAGTTTAAAGGTGCTGGTTTTGAGGGAGACCTGAATCACTTGCTCTGTCTAGGCACTTGCTCTCTTGGTGTAAACAGATCCACCTTATCTCCACATTCACTTAGAATCAGGCCCAGGGCGTTGCTGCTCCAGCCCCACCTCAGTGGCCCGACCAACACATCCTGAATAGGCATTAGGGAAGCCAGTGCATAGAAACTAATTCCCTGTCATCCTTAGCAGCAGTGGTCATCTGAGGACATAAGCTCAGTCTTAATCATGTCTCATTTCCTAATGTCTGACAAGTGGTCTGTTACAGAGGAAGTGGATGGAGGGATGTGCGGAGAGAGAGATTTTATATATCTTGCTGGCAGTACTCAGGAGGCCCCAGGCCTGCCCTGGCAATTCTCCGTCTATTGTGCAATGCTCTGGCCCCGTGGCATGGGAGGTAACCCAGGCTACCTCCCATGGGTGCACAGTGCTTCTCTGCATTCCCAGTGGTGCCTGGCAGTTTGCAGGGCTGTACCTCGCATGGCTCAGGGGTCCTGTGTCTTAATCCCTTTAATTAAAAAATCCTGAGAAAATAGTCATCATATAAAAATTTCAATGATAAAGAATTAAGATTTCTCTCTTCTGGGAAGAAGTACAGCATAATTGGTTGACCTGTGGGTTTGAAATCTCTTGCAAAACTATGTGGCTTATGGCAATTCAATTAGTCCCTTCCAGCTCAATATTGTCTCCTATTAAGTAGAGAAATTCTAGCTTTCTGTAGCATTTTTTCAAAGTTAGAAATAATATACTGCAGTATCTATCACCTGGCGAATGATACTATTATTATTCACTAGGCAGAATTTACTTATGGTATAGCTAATCTAAATGATTTTATTCTCTGATTGAAAAAATAAAAAAAAAACAGTTCTGGGACTCCCCAATGGTTCCTTAACTTCTTAGAATGATTTTTTTTTTTTTGCTTTTTGGGTCACACCCAGCGATGCTCAGGGGCTACTCCTGGCTCTGTGCGCAGAGAATCACTCCTGGTACCCTTGTGGGGACCATATAGGATGCCGGGGGACCAAACCCGGGTCAGCCGCATGCAAGGCAAATGCCCTACCCACTGGACTATTGCTCGGCCCCAAATTCTTAGAATGATTTTAAAGAAAAAATGCTTTTATGTTTCAAAATAAAAATTTTCCAATTAGGTTCTCAAGGGATCATTATGTTAGAATCTGTAATTTGAATCTAAATTCCCTAGGACTGACTTTTGTAGATTAAAATTGCAGACAAACTAATAATGAATCTGCAAGAGAAAGGGGGAGAGGAATCACTTTTAACCTATATTGCCTCATTTTCTGTGAGACCCCTTTAAGGCTGTAATTTTCCAGACCTTTTGAACTTGTTCTCTCTGTCCAAAATATATTCCTGAAGGTGGAAGCAAAATGACAAGTCTGTCTTCTGCCAAGAGTCGTTCAAAAAAATCACATACATAGTGTGAACAGACCCTGTTTTGCAGCAGCCTTTGGTGATGCTGCAAGCAGAGGAACCCATAAGCCTTCTAGGGAGTTGACCGTTGGCATAGTCAAATTCAAACATAGATATGTTGCATACTCCAAATGTGAAAAGTAGAGAAGTCACAACAAAAGCCTGCCTGGTTGATTCTGTTTAACTTACCATGGCACATAAGACTGGTTAGGTAATTGGATTAGAAAAGCTCAATGGCATTCTCTCTTCAAGAAACCTCTATTTGGACCTCAAGGGAAGTGAACATGCCAACAGCCTCATGCACAACAGAGGTATACACTCAGGTTATGAT
The DNA here is from genome assembly GCA_021461705.1 of Cryptotis parvus. NCBI lineage: Eukaryota > Metazoa > Chordata > Mammalia > Eulipotyphla > Soricidae > Cryptotis > Cryptotis parvus. The sequence goes on along the minus strand of JAJIBD010006391.1, from coordinate 105,219 downwards.
GTCTTCTGCTCCCCATTTTTATAGAATGGGGAGAGTGTGAACCCTCAGAGAAGAGTGGGGTACAGCTGCTTGGGTCCTGTTTGCCTTCCAGGCCACACATATGTTAGTGCTCTACATATGCCTGGACCTTTTCTGTGTCTCAAGTTCCCTGACATACCTTACTCTCAAATCACCAATTCTAGTTTTTTTGCTCATACTACCTCTTCTGCTTTCTGAAGCTGATAATCACATAAATAGAACTGTGTCACACAATAAATAGTATTGTGTCAATAGTCAAAATGTATCAGTATTTAATATTTAGAAATCATATTTTTTTAAAAATAGTATTTATTTAAGCACCTTGAATTACAAAAATTTTAAGTTTCAAGCATGCAGTGCTCCAACATCTGACCTACCACTCATGCCATTGTTTCTTCACCAGTATTTTATTGCCTCCTCCAACCCATCCCCACCTTGGATAACTCAGTTCTGTAGACTGAGTCACAGGATCTGTTGTCATTGGACATGTTATTTCTTTTCCATGTTCCTTATATTGCATATATGAGACAGAACATTCTATATTTGTTCCTCTCCATCTGACTGATTACACTCAGCATAACACCCTCTAGTTCTATTGGTGTAGGAGCAAAGTGCATGTTTTTATGTTTTCTTTTAGCTGAAAAGTATTCCATTATGTGTATATATCGAAGTTTCTATATCCTATATCCAATAACCTGTGGTTTTTAGAAATCATATTAATATTAATATGAGGCTCTTTTTCTCTATGTACAATTTATAATCAGGTTATGCTAGTTAGACACCTTAAAATGATTGCCACTCAAGTAATTTCTATGTAATGAGCTAATGAAAACTTTTCACAGGAAAAGGAGAGCTGAAACTGTTACTAGTTACACTATCTATTTTTCTGTTTTCTGTTTTGTTTGTTTGATGTCTACAAGCAGTGATGCTCCAGAGGCCATGTAGTGCCAGATCAACTCAGGGTTCCTGCCTTCAAAGCTTGCAGTTTAGCCCATGAGCCTTCTTCCTGACTGGGCACTGCTTTATGTATCAGAATGATAAAAAAGAAGTGCTATTCTGCATAACATCAATGGAAATAGTATGAAAAAATCAACGTTTTTTTTTTTTTGGTGCCATCATCTTTATAATTTCAGGATTCAGTTGTTCTCAAGTATTGGGGTTCTATTTACTCCTCCCATGACATTCTATGGCTAACTCCAGGAAGACAGTGTGGGAAGGAGGTTGGGATGATTCTTTGAGGACTGAGGGAGCAGTGAAATGCATGTCATTGTTATTGTTGTTTCATGGGGTAACAGGTGAGTTATGGCACTTCCCTCAAAGTTCCTGGGCATTATTTCATTTGAAATGATCCCATTTGAAATAAATAAAAGCAAAACAAAACCAATAACCAACTGGAGAAGGGGGAGAGAGATAGCTCAGAGGGTCGGTGTACACAGACAGGACTCTGAATTCCATCTGTGGCCCCACAGGGCCCCCCCTGAGCACCAGCTGGAGTCGCCCTGGAGGCTCCCAGTACTGCTCAGTCTCAGAAGTATGAACTGACTGGATCCAACAACATCTGACCCACCCGGACATGTCCCTGAGCGTCTGAGCACTGTGGAAGAACACTCCTTCCACTTCCACTCCTCTCACTTCCACACTACTCCCTCCAAAACCCCAGGAGAATCGTAAGCATTATATAGAAAGAAGGTCAATCACTATTACTAGAGCGGGCACCAGTAATATCTCCATATGTCCTGTCTCATGCTAGTAGAACCCAAAGGCATCCACCTGCTCCAGGAACATAAAGAGCCTCAAACAATTATATTAGGTCACGGAATGACCCAATATAAGTGTTACTGGTATTTGGTAACACGTGGTCCTTCTGGAGCACAGATGGGGAAAACCCCTGAGCAATGCTGGGTGTGGCCAGCAGAACAGCATATTCAGTCATCCATCATATAAACAGAGAGAGAGAGAAGAGAGAGAGAGAGAGAGAGAGAGAGAGAGAGAGAGAGAGAGAGAGAGAGAGAGAGGAGAGTGTAGAGCATGGTGGGTCTGTGTCAGACCATATCACTGTCCTGGATGCTGGAGCATTGGGTACAGCGAGAAGGGCATTTGCCTTGCATGTAGCTGACCCAGGTTCGATCCCCCGCATCCCATATGGTCCCCCTGAGCAGCGCCAGGAGTAAATCCTGAGTGTAGAGCCCGGAGTAACCCCTGAGCATTACCGGGTGTGACTCCCCCGCAAAAAAAAAACAAACCAGAACTGACCCTTCTTGGAGCATCATTTACTAAAGCCACCAGCAAGCAGCCTGGAGTGAACCCAGCGTCTCTGACAACACAGATCTGTGGATTCTAAGAGCTCAGTCTACATTATTAGAACCTGCCCAGGAGGACACATGTGAGTGGACAGAGGGATACTCACAGCATGGCAGCTGTGAGTTCTAGACAGCCAGGAGGAGGGAACTGCCTCAGTTTCCCTGATGACCCAAGATACAGCCCCCCCCTCCCTCCCGCCTCTTCTATGCAAAAATTTGTTTTTGGAAATCCCCCACCAGCTTCTAATATTTCTACACATTACTCATTGATAGCCTTGTAGATCTCCACATACCTTGGTCGGCCAAACAAAACGAAACCCAACGGAAAAGACAGTACAGGTGCGGGTGGGGAGGGGCGGGGTGGACACAGGACTCGGAGGTGCTCCCCTCCTCCCCAGAGGAGCACACACAGGCTTTTGGGTGAAGGGCTGATAGCCCAGGGTCTGTCCCCTCTACCACAGCTTGCCCTCGTGGTCCCCAACACCTGCCCTTGACTGCTCGCAGTGAATTATTGCAGGCCTGGTTGGCCAAGTTCCACCAGGAATAACCCGGGGCCCCAGAGCACTGCTTAGGAGATTCCCCAAAAACATACATATATATTTATATTTATCTAGTGAAGATAAAGACTCAGAGACATAGGGCAGAGCTGCTACTGGCTCTCCCTGTGCCCAGCTGCTCATGAGGCACCCAGGAGGGATGGTGGGTTCTAGCCCTGGCCCACCACCCCAGCAGAGCCTCACAACAAGCCAGACAACCTCCCACTCCATGAAGAGGCATTTTCCACATCCGGACTTCCCCCTCGTCCAGCAGATCAGCCTATCACAGCCCGGCTCGCACATCGGCCCCGCTGGTTCATCAATAAATGCTGGATTTTTTAGATGACTACAAGAGTATGCTACCCTACGGCAGAGCCTGGCAAGCTACCCGTGTGGTATTTGATATGCCAGATACCAGTAACAATTATAGACCTCATTCCCATGACCTGATGGAATGGTTTGAGGCTCTTTATGTTCCTGGAGCAAGCAGGTGCCCTTGGGCTCTACTTGCATGAGACAGGTCATATGGAGATGTTACTGGGGCCCGCTCGAGCAAATCGATGATGAACGGGAAGACAGTGACAGTGACAGTGACTGGTATTTGGCATATCTAATACTACACGAGCAGTTTGCCAGGCTTGCTGTGCCAGTGGCATACTGTTGTAGTCACCTCTAAATACAGCAATTATTGATAAACCACGTGGCCGCTAGTGGCCGCGCGAGCCGGGCTGTGATAGTCTGGTCTGCTGGGTGGAGTTGTGATGAGAGGGAAGTCCAGATGTGGAAAATGGAGGGGCCCTATGAGTAGGGGAGGGTGGTCTGGCTTGTTGTGAGGCTCAGCTGGGGTGGCAGGCCAGGGCAAGAACCTGCCATGCCTCCCTGGCGCCTCACGAGCAGCTGGGCACAGGGAGAGCAAGTAGCAGCTCTGCCCCATGTCTGAGAGCCTCTGGTTCAGCATACCTGGGCGGATTAAAAAAAAAAAAACTGCTGCAGGGTGGCTGTCGATGATCCGGGCTGTGATAGTCTGGTCTGCTCATTTACCCCAACAATGGAATCAAACATCAAGGTAAGAAGGCAACAATTTGAGGCAGACTGAATATAAAAAAGCATTGGCTCTGTGAAATGGTCTTTTTTGAGTTTTGTGGGGAAGGACATACCCAAGTGGTGCTCAGGGATTGCTCCCTGCTTTTGCATTCAGGAATTACTCTTGGTGAGGCTCAGGGGAACTTTACGGGGTGCTGGTAATCAAACCCTGGTAATCAAATCCAGATGCGTGGAACGTGTTTTACTCACTAAACTATGTTTCCAGCACCTTCGCAACTGTCTTAAAATATAGTTCCTTGCATCATTATTGTCAATAAAGCCCACAATTTGGTAAGTTTACAATGATAAGATCCTCTTGATCAAAGGTTGAATGTGATCAAATCTGGCATGCCTCATTGTTTCAATAAGAACAGTGAGCTAAGAAAGGTCTTTATGTTCATAAGTGATTCAGAATCAATAAAAACAGTAACATTTTGTAATGCATGAAAAAATATGGAATTCAATCTTCAGTGTTTATAAAGCTTATGGGAACATGACAAGGCCCATTTTTAAAAAATGCATTGCCTATGCTTAATTTTGCACTACAGTGGAGTTGAATAGTTTTAACCAAGATTGCATGACGACAAAATCTAAAATATTTACTCTTTGGCTCAATACAGAAAAAAGATTATGGACCTCTGCTATAAGAACACATTTAGCCTACTTTGTAACAACAAAGTCGTTTACTAATTACTGTTTACCCATCACATAACATTGTCTTTGCACACAGTTGTCATTCAAATATTATTTTCAAATGTTTTGATTATCAACAACTACCTCTTGGGCAATTTCTTAGTCAGATTCACAAAGAAATATAGACCCTGCTTTTAGGTTTAAATTTAACTAGGGCTCATGAACATCAGTGTGTGTTCCAAATGAGGAACACAAGTTCATATATATTCATATGTTCATATATGCACACATATGTTTATACTCAGAAGACAGAGTAAAGTTAAATTGGCTTTAGTTTGTACAAAGCTTAGGGCAAATGTCTAGCATGCATCAACTGGATTTGATTACCTATACCACGTAGTGTCCGAGAATCACCAGGTGTGGACCTTGGGGTCCCCCAAACACCACTGAGGTAACCAGGTCATCCTGGTACCACAGGGACCAAGCAGACACTGGATCCCCCCAACCCATGCATTGAACTGTTGAGCTGTTGGTGGAGAGTTGCTGGTGGGGGCCCTGAGCCTCTTAAGCACCTCTGGGGAGACCCCCAACTGACTTCAGTGTCCAAAACCATTCACATAAATAGAAGCTGGTACCTCTGTTAAGTCAATTGGTTAAGCTGCCACTGTTAAGTTGGTATCTCTGTTAATGTCCCAGTGTCTAAGATGGATATTATACCTACCTCTTTGGGTTCCTGTGGGAATAAAATAAAATGATGAGTGTGATATCCTATTCAGATGTTAGGCTTACTTCATGCATTAGGTAAATGAATGAGCCATTTCATAGTGAGAACTGAGTGACTATCAGATATAGAGTTTGACAGATAAAAGTAGAATGAAGGGGCATTAACTGACTTATAATGCACCAATTTTTGTATCTGGAGGAAAGACAAGTTCAGGATAAAATAAAGGGAGGGCCTAGTTACAGGAAGAGTCAAGGGAATGTGAGAAAAGATATCACTGTATCGCTGTCACTGTCTTCCTGTTCATCATCGATTTGCTCGAGCAGGCACCAGTAACATCTGCATATGTCCTGTCTCATGCAAGTAGAGCCCAAGGGTACCTGCTTGCTCCAGGAACATAAAGAGCCTCAAACCATCATTCCCATTCCTCAAACCTCATTCCCATCAGGTCATGGGAATGAGGTCTATAATTATAGAAAAAGATATAGAAAAGAAAATTATGGCAAGGCTCAACTTTTCAGTCTTGACTCCAACACAAAAATTAGTGATACATTCTAAACATTTTCAAACAGGAAGTAATAGTGCAAGGCACTGTTGAAGAAAAAAAATTGCTTTGTACTGTCATGTTCTTAGTTTTCAGAGTTCTAGAGTGTAGAAGACCTGGTAGTGTTGGGTATGTACCTGGTGATCAAACGATGGTTTTTTCAAAAGCTATTTGGGGAACACTGTAAAGAATTAAACTTTCATTTCCTGTCATTTCAAAAGTATTTTTTTTCAGACAACAATCATCTGGTTCTAGATTTTGCATTCAATTTACAAAGAAAGTATGAACCAGAGAAGTATTCTATAGAACTTTAAAGGTGAACAAGAAAAACTTTTACGAAAACATGGTTTTGTGCAGGTGGCTTTATGTTCTGAGGGATTCAGAGCCTGCTGATTTTTGAGGTCTGTTCATGACATCGATCACAGCATGTATATGACTTGAAAAAACATACCCACGATACTAAAAATACTCCACCGTCTAGCCTGACTGCAGGCTGTCAGAATGTTATATTCTGAGTTTTATATTTCCTGCTGGTATTTGGACATTTTTCACAAGTATGTTTACCATTTTTTTCTTTATAAAAGTAGATTGTTCATGAACTCAGGAAAGGATGTATAATATAGCCTGCAATTTCTTAGCTGGGTAAATCATTTTGCACCAGTTAATCACTTATAAAAGCTGGTTTTGGATTTGGGTCTCTATTACATGCCAAGGATGAGTTTCTGATTGTTTGGGGATGTTTCTCCTTCCTGGATTTCCTCTGCACTGGCATCTCTTGGGTATAAGCAATGCTGTGATTCAACAGTGTCCAAAACAAAGTATTAACCAACATGCTTACTCCCTACCTTAATTTAAAGACATAAAAACTACTGACATGATATGATTCATATCTGACTCAGAAAATGTTTATTTTTATGACATTATATTCCCAACATTAGACTATTGCTCCAAACACCAATGAGACTCTCTTTGACCTAGCAGGTTTAATGAGTGACCGTAGGTGAGAATGGGTGAGGATCAGGAATATATATATAATAAAGACAGGAAATCACTACAAAGATTAAGGGCTAGAGTGAGGATGAGGTGTGGTTACCTTACCAGATTTATCAGAACAATGAAGAACTAATTGCTTTTTTGCTGCTTTGTTTCTATTTTCAGAATTTCATCAACACAATGGTTCAAATTAATTAGCAAGAAGTAGCGAGATTGCATATTAACATGGGTATATTAAAATTTTTTTTCATTTTTGGATCCAGTTAAGTTTTTCAGTGTATTTCTCATATTTGGCAATATCTGAGAATGGTTTCTTTTGCTTATGAAAAAAAGAGAATCTTTTCTAGGTTAATGTACTTATGAAAGTCATTAGAACTCTGGAAACTTTTACGTTAGGTGACACAAGACGATAGGGACATATTGGCAAGATTAAACCAAGATATCGCAGAGGAGAAACTAAACGCTCATATATATTCTGATTTAAGTCTTTTATAGAATGTATTTCCACACATTCCACACATATAGAAAATACTATAACTCCATAGGTTAATGTGTTGTATATTCCATTTATCAATCTTTCAACCCACTTTGTACTGCTGTTGTAGGCAGGCAGACAGGGGGTCCCCCATATGGCAATGAATTCTTGCCCTAAGTGTGTCCAAAGTCACCTTTTGGAACCAGGAACCAATCAGTACTTAAATGCCATTATCATGCTAACTTTCATTGTTCTTAATTATATTCTCTTACCAGTAAAAACTGAAGTGATCAGACAATCCCAACTTTGCAGAAACCCAAAGGGAAACACATCTAGAAACAAGATATGGGTCAACCATGTTTCCTAAGGTTAGAAGGGCAGCAGACTTAATTGTGAATCTGGGAAACCCAAGAATAAGTAAAGAACAAAATGACCTCTAGCTGTTTATCATGCTTTTTAAAAATCCAGCTCATTTGAAGTGATGCTAGCTTTTAGGTATGCTGCAGGCAAAAACTCTTAATGAATGCAGGTTGAGTCATAAAAAGGATAAACAACTCACACCTGTGATCACTCTCCTATTTAATGCACCAGTGAGGATGTGTGAAAAGCAGATTCTCCTTAGAGCAGTTCTGCTTCTGGTACACTGACCATGAAGGAACCAAGTGGATAACCAAGTAGACAGGCCCAGAAGCATCATCTGAAGACTAAATCAACCAGTGTAGTATATTTCTCTTCAGAATTTCCCTGAATACCAGGTGAAATTTTGGAGAAAAATATCCAAAGTCCAAACCATAAAACTCTAAAGCTGCTCACCTTTGAGACTAAGCCATCTCGTCAGCTGATCCACTTTATGTTTGAATTGTGGGTCTGTCTAGTGCTCCCAGGAAGGGATGGTGTCAAATGTCTGGCACGTTATGACTCTCAACAAACAATATTAATCCTTCTCATATGACTTAATTGAAGGCTTGCACAGGAAACTACCAGACAAGGCTTCATCTGTGACATATTTGGGAAATGAATGGTTTCTGGACTCTTCACTGCCTCTAAGTCCTCAGGTATAAACAGGTAACTGCAGAGGGATGTGACTTCTAGGTCCATTTCCTCCTGTCAGCAAGACATACAAACGCCTATTCTTTCTTTCTGTGTATATAAACTCCTTGTGTGCACACTGTGCCCTGGCACCTTTTGGCCCTTCCCAGGAGTCCCTCATTGAATGTGCCCGAATGCCCCTCAATTTCCAAACTTCATGAACAAGAACCCCAGTTGAGGTCTCACACTTAAAGACCTAAGCAGAACAAACAGTAAACTCAAAATAACTTGTCTGAACAGAAGAAACATCTCCTAAGACCAAAACTCAATGAGCTGAAAGTGACTCTAAGCACTTGTTGTCATAGACCATATCCTACACACCTTTCCAGCAGCCAGAAACCTCTGGCACGCTATTAATTAGAAAATAAATGTAGCATCAATTACCAAACACTCATGCAGAACAAGGCATAACATAAAATTTAGATCTAACCTTTCCCAATAGGAATTCACAATTTGAGCAAATGAAGCCGTATGCCCATGAAGACATAACATCAATTAAGAGGCAAGAAGTACTGTTAAGAGATCCAAATCACAGCTATAGGGGCCTGGGGGAGAAAGGCCGAATGCAATTGGGGTGGGTCCAGGTTGTGCCCATTCTGGATTAAGAGTCCCTGTTCCCCCACCTCCCAGGGGAAGAAGCTCTGGGGACACTGTATGGTAGATCCTGCAGTCCAGAGGCCGCCTTAAGGCTTACCTCCTTAAAAGGAATTGCAGGCCTGGGGTCAAGAGAATTCAGTGCCCCTTCTAATTGCCTAATTACCATGTTCCAGGCTTATTATTTGCAGATGCAGAGATTAAAGCCAGCAGCAGGGAAAGAATTGTTGGCTTGAATAAGAACTACCAGAATTTGCCTTCCAAGACTGATTCTCCTTTACTTTCTGAATTGAAGCTTTTAGTTGGAGTCATACTGCCTCACACCTGGTTGAAAATTTGTAACAGTCCCAGGCATACACAACAAGCACCCCAGAAAAAGACTCTTCATTTCTTACTAAAATAGAGAAAACTATTGGTAACTCTCAGCCGCTCCCCCTGGGAACTTGTCAGGGATAGGATCAAACTCTGGGAGAGGGTTTTATGAGTTCTCTGGAGACCAGTGCTCAGCCTTCACTGCTGTTGGAACCCTCAGCTCAGAATCTGCGACTAGGGAACAGGACCTAAGATTTAAACAGTGATTTTTCAAGTATATTTTGTGCAAGGCAGGCCATTGTGGGTCAGTCTGAAATCAGAGCCACAGGACCTGCAGTCAAAGAACCAGTAGTAACATAAAGCGCTTTCCAAGGAGCCAGCTAAGCTCGCTCCCTCCTCGTATTCTGTCTGTATCATTGACTTCCCATTCATTGTCGATTTGCTCGATTTGCTCGAGCGGGCACCAGTAACATCTCCATATGACCTGTCTCATGCAAGTAGAGCCCTACGGCACCTGCTTGCTCCAGGAACAAAAAGAGCCTCAAATCATTTCATCAGGTCATGGGAATGAGGTCTATAATTGTTACTGGTATCTGGCATATCAAATACTACACGGGTAGCTTGCCAGGCTCTGCCGTGCGGGTAGCATACTCTTGTAGTCATCTTGAAATCCAGCATTTATTGATGAACCGCGCGGCAGCAAGCAGCTGCACGAGCCAGGCTGTGATAGGCTGGTCTGCAGGGTGGAATTCTGACGAGGGGCAAGTCCAGATGTGGAAAATGGAGGCCCTCATGGAGTGGGGGTCGTCTGGCTTGTTGTGAGGCTCTGCTGCGGTGGTGGGCCAGGGCTAGAACCTGCCATCCCTCCAGGGCACCTCATGAGTGGCTGGGCACAGTGAGAGCCAGTAGCAGCTCTGCCCCATGTATGTCTACGGCCATACCACCCTGAACGCAGCTTGTCTTCTCGTATTAAAATCCAGAAAGTTATTGACTCTTCTTGCAAGCTTGGGCAGGGACTCCAGGCTCAGGAGTTTTTTTCTTTTTCCTGATTGAAGTTTCCTTTCTGGAGGAAAGAAACTATTGGACGGGTCAGAGTGTCAGTACAGTGGGTTACATTTGCTTTGCATGCAGCCAATCTGGGGTTGACCCCCAGCATCCTATATGGCCCCCTCTAGCACCGCCAGGAGGAAGTCCTGAGTGCAGAGTTGGGAGTAAGCTCTGAGCATCACTGGGTATGATTCCCCCCCAAACCCCGTTCAAATATTAAAGCAAAAAAAAAAAGGTATTTAATTTTTTGCTTATTCAACTGGGCAAGAAGGCAGGGAAAAGGGAGGTAAGAGAGATATAGCATACATAATGTTGTTTGAGAATGAACTTGAGATGGGAGGGGGCGCTGTGCACTTTGGCTGGAGTCTGTGAGGAAAACCAGCAGCTAATTACTCACAGTGAAATGGGTGTTGTTTGGGAGGTTTCTTTTGAAATCTCAAGATCTATGGCAGTTATCACCTAAGGTCTGGAGAAGAGGTGGAAGGATAGAGGTGGGGAGGAAGGAAGAGAGAAAAAGAGGGAGAGAGAAATCCAAGGAGAACAGCTCCAGCTATACCACATGACTGTTACACGTGGGGTTTAGTAATGTGCCCAGTGGCAAACTGTCCTGAGAGAGTATTAGCTAATTAAAGTCAAGGTCAGTCAATACTCACAGCCCCATACCGAACTTCTCTGAAAACTCCTCCATAGGTCTGTGTTTTGTACTTTCCCCCATAGCAGGCAGTAAAGGAAAACTAGAAAGTGTCTGAGCATAGGGACTTTTGGCCCGGCTTCATTTCCTCCCTGCCTCATGTGTTTGTGCCTTCAGTGGAGAGATAATTCCAGGCTCCTCCAAAGTGCAAGTGAAGATTTCCAGGAGCAATCTGGCACTCCACTGCTTTGGGCTCGGCCAATTCTATGGTCAGTCTAAGGCACCTTTGAAGGGGAGTTGAAAGGTGAGAAAAGATTAGTGTGTTGTGTCTGGGTCCAGTAGGCAAAGTTACAGACACAAGAATGTGTTGCTTTTCTTGGGCTGTGCTTTTAAGTTCTTTCTTCATGAAGTCACATACCTGCATGCAACTTGCAGAGACCCTTAGAAAATACTCTGTTCCGGGCCGGAGCGATAGCACAGCCGGTAGGGCGTTTGCCTTGCATGCAGTCAACCCGGGTTCGATCTTCAGCATCCCATATGGTCCCCTGAGCACCACCAAGAGTGATTCTGAGTGTAGAACCAGGAGTAACCTCTGAGCAATGCCAGGTGTGACCCAAAAAAAGCAAAAAAAAAAATACCCTGTTCCTAGGAAACAGGGATATTTTTATTTGTCATTATCTGATTATATTTTCAAATATATGTCATCTGACCACTGATTTTGTTGTCGTCAGCACATCTGATTTTTTTTTTAACAAATGATCATCTCCAGAGTTGGGTCAGGGAAAAGGCATCATATTCAATTTGTTTTATAAGTCTATTGAGTTTTGAGCTTTGAGTGATGCCTTCCTCATCCCCCATACTGTGTCTGCCTGATTAAGGCCTTAGGTTTGCTCTCTGGGCTAGGAAGAAAGCTGCGCAAACAGCAAATGCTGCTGGAGTTGGGAGGGGGAAGCTGGAGGAGATAACCCAGGGCACAGGAGTCAGAATTCACTTCCTCATTTTCCTTGTGACTATATAAGACTCCACTGCATAGATGAACCATCATTTAGTCAACCAGCCATGTCTGATTTTTTGTTTTTATTGTTATTCAATACTGCACTATACTTTTTTTTTTTTTTTTTTGGGTCACACCCGGCAATGCTCAGGGGTTTCTCCTGGCTCTGCACTCAGGAGTTACTCCTGGCGGTGCTCAGGGCACCATATGGGATGCTGGGGATTGAACCCAGGCCGGCATAGGCCAGCCGTGTGCAAGGCAAATGCCCTACCCGCTGGGCTATCGTTTCGGCCCCCTGCACTATACTTTTTCAATCCCTACCAACGTCATATGTAAAAATGACATCTCTATATTCCCACATCTGTATTTGGTAGATGAGAGATATGTGGGACTGTGTGGTAGTTTTCTCCATTTTAGAAGATAATTCAACTTAGACTTCCATCTTTAACATGTGAGAATGCCAGAATCTTTTTACCCTTTTTCTTTTATGTTGGGGGTCATACCCAGTAATGCTTAAAGGTTTTGCTTACTCTCTGCACTCAGGAATCACTTTTGATGGTTTTCAGGGGACCATATGGAATGCAAGAGATCAAACCTGGGTCAGCCATGTGCAAGGCAAACGCCCCTTCCTTGTACTATCTCTCTGTACTGGAATCTTTTTACTCTTGAAAATACAATGTGTCACATGCTTGCTATTCCTCCTAGATCCACAGGCAAACGGACCTTGAAGAGTAAGATTTGCATACACTCTACACTTAGTAAACCTAAAAATCAACCAATGAAATTTTTTCGTATTTTTATTTTCAGTATGATTGCAAAAGCACCATAACAATTTATTTTTTTCATAAGTGGTTTTATTGAATCTGAGCATCTACTTTACTGAGTTGATAATGATGGCATGTAAGAACAATAAAGATTCATAAATGACCACATGCTAATAACTAGATTGCTGTCTTTCACATAAGTTGTTGTTTAATCATGTCTAGTCCTCAATTCAGGCCTGGACAGAGGAAAACAATATCTCCCTAAAGACCAAGACTAGCACCTGGGAACTGCAGCACGGTTTTCTGAAAGCGAATAGGCCTAAGCAGATTATTGATTATGTGTGATTATACGCACATTTCTGAAACTGGAATAGGAAATGTCCATCTGGAACCTTTCTTAGCTATTTATTAAAATAATCATTAAATTCCATTTTATGCCTTTTTTATTTTTCTGCCCATTCTAATTTTTTATATCTTCTTTTTGTGGTCAAAACTTCAAGTGCTCAGGACCAACTCCTATCTTGGAGCCCGGAGGATGGTGAGGTTCAAGGTATTGAACTGGGGTTTTTTCATGCAAGGCATGTGCTCTACACTAACTCTCTGGTTCTTCTTGTTCTTAAAAATTCTGCTATATATTTGCAATCTCTTAAATATTTTATGTGATAGTCTTGATGGCTATTATCATAATAAATAAATGTATGGTTGTTGTTCCTAAAAATCTTTTTCTTTGGTAGCGATTTGATGTGTACTATTTTACTTTATACATATGCATATATAAATATATATATATATATAATATGTGGCCCACACATATATTAAATAATTTGATTTTAACAGTACCTTGGCTCACAATCAGTGATAAGTTCATTTTATTAGAATTCATACTGAAAGCATTCATGACACTCTAAAAATTGTAAAAATGCCTGCAGAAAATGAGTATATTGAATTTCTTTACTATTTCTCAGACTATATCTAAATCATATGATGTGATCTAATTGTATCAGTCTAGAATATATAGGATTTTATTTTCTTTTTTTTTAAATTTTTTTTATTTTTAAAATTACAAAGATATACAATTAAAAAAGTTCATATTTGGGTTTTGGTCAAACAGTGTTGCAGCACCCATCCCGCCACCAGTGCCCATCTCCCACCACCAACGTCCCGCACCAGAACAATTTTTGTAATAACAGGGATAGTGACCTTGTCTTATCCCTTGATCTACAGAGCCAAATGGAGAGATTTCCATAAAACTGAATTGTACTTTAGGTGATTCAGGATATAAGAGCTTTCTGTTTTCTGCTTTATGAAGCAGTGTGAGGGCATAACTCACTTAGTTTTGTAGGATATTATTAAATAATATTCTAAGTAACAGACCACTTACGAAATCAAATTAATAACCATCAGGACATTAAACTTAATTAGTTGCATTTAACCCTAAATGTACAGCACCTGAAAGAAATCTACCTCTAAACATTATTTTAAATTCCAATCCTCATTTGTGTCTGTGTATAAGTGTATATGTATACATATGTGTACATGTATTCCCTTGGTCTCAGCAAAGAGTAAAAGTAAAAATAAAATTTCATTGTTAGAAGAACTGTCATTTAGTGACTTCTAAAATCTAACCACAACAGCACTGATTATTTTGATAAATCTGTACTTGGGAATATTTTTCTTCAGTTTAATTTGTAAATGAAGTTAAAGGCAGATAGTTGATTATCCAGAAATTCTAATGTGGATGGGGGGGGAGTGGGTTTCGAGTTTTAGACACAACTTCATTTTTCATAGCCTGGATTTCTCACAAAGGAGGAAAAATGAAAAAGTTGTGTTTTCTCTAAGTCTGCATAATTGTTGAGACGTTTAGTAAACTTCCTCTTTGTTTCCATAGCAGATAATATTCACAATATAATGAGAGAATTCCACAGAAGGCTCCTCTGTCTCTTCTCTGATTCTGCAGCCTTCATTAAAACCAGCCATCCTGTATGAAATGGGAGGCTAGAATCTGGAGAGTGTCATGTCGTTCCCTACTGCAAACCAGCTAGGAAGGCGGCTTTACTGCAAGACGCTCATTGATTTTTTTCCCCCATTTCTCTGATGGATCTAGTCTGGCCTCCACAGAGAGTCTCCAAAAGAGAGGACTATTTCAGAGAATTTAATTATCCATCTGAGAAATTGTTTATTTTTCAAAAATATAATTCTTTGATTTCCATTAAAACATTCATTTTTTTCTTATGATTTGATCAGCTTAATCAATTACTAAAAATTACTTGAACCAAGAAGGTCTAAAATAAGGAAATAAATGAAGCATTAAGCTTGAAAGAGCACAATCTGAATTTTCAGGGGGATGCTCCCAAATTTCTAGATTTGTGCTTTTTGCCTGTTAGGAGCTGTGGTAGATTCTGTATGAAGAGGGAGAGTGACATAACTGTGTCACATTACTGGACTCCCCTAACCTCCTGGCCACTTTTAACAATAAAAGTGAAAGCAACCCCTGAAATTAGTGTGACGTGAGCTATTAAGGAGAGATTCCTTTGGTCTTTAAATTTCTAACATACTAAAAATGAAAAATAATAATAATGATAGAATTCAAGAATATTCCAATAGCAAAATAATAGACAAGACTTCTAGGAATTAAAAGATATATTTCTGGTATATTTGATGCTAAGAATTTGATCTGTATGACTAATTTTCACTTCTAGCTTATCATTTATATGTATACTTAATGCTGGTTAATGGGGACTGGGAGATAGAATGGTTAGAATGATGTTCATCATTAATTTGGATCAACCCGATTGGATCCCCAGCACCACATAGTCTCCCAAGCACTGCTGGTTGTGGTTCTGGTATACCTGGTATGGCAAAACTGAATCAGTGACACATCTTTGGATCTTAGCATTGAACCCCAGCCTTGTTGTCTTGCTACCACTGACAGTGTCCAGGGCTCCCCTGAATAATGCTTAGAAATCCCTCCTCAAAAGACTAGTGGACAAGCATATTTATACTGATTTATAGCATAAAAACAATTATGTAATTTATATACTGTGCTTTCTATAAAAGCGGAAATGTAGGTAACTCCACCCAGCAGACCAGCCCATCACAGCCCGGCTCACGCGGCCACTTCCTGCGGTTCATCAATAAATGCTTTATTTGGAGCTGTTTAAAAGAGTATGCCTCCCGCACGGCAAGCCTGGCAAGCTGCTCGTGTTGTATTTGATATGCCAAATTCCAGTAACAATTATATTAGGTCATTCCCATGACCTAATATAATGGTTTGAGGCTCTTTATGTTCCTGTAGCAAGCCGATGCCCCTGGCTCTACTGGCATGAGACAGGACATATGGAGATATTACTGGTGCCCGCTCTAGCAAATAGATTCATATATTAAAATTATGAAATGGAGGTATTCATACATTAAAATTCATACATTAAAAACTCTTAAAAAAGTAATATTTCCGTATGCTTCTTTACAGTTTACAGTGAGATTGCTACTTTACAGTTTACAGTGAGATTCCTTAGACATTATTATGGTCCCATTTGTGAGATGTTAGTTTTTCATTGGTGTTAAGTAAGTGAATTGCTCAAGAAAACCTAGTGAAGGAAGAGCTGAAATTTGAATAGTTTTTTTTCTTTTTCTTTTTTTCTGCTTTTTTGGGTCACAACTGGCTATGCTCAAGAGTTTCTCCTGGCTGTTTGCTCTGGAATTACTCCTGGTGGACCATATGGGATGCTGGGGATCGAACCCAGGTCGGTTGCGTGCAAAGGCAAATGCCCTACCTGCTGTGCTATTGCTCCAGCCCCTGAATAGTTTTTCCTAATCTGCATTTAGTACTCAGCTCCATCTCTCTGAGCAAAACCTACCATCTGCCAATTCCTTGGCATCTTTCTGTTGGTGGTTGCGTACAATTTAGAGAACCTCCTTAGAGAAGGTGGACTTTCATACAACTGAATGGGGGTTAACTGGACCACAAACTTCAGTCTTTGGGTTGTTTGAGGCTGAGTTGTAAAGTATCCCTAAAGTTCTTTAATGTCCATTTGCGGTCAGGGTTATTTTGATTAGATGCTATGAACACAAGCACAATAGTTGCTAGCAGGATAGTGTACTGAGTAGCAAGTATTTTCAGAAACTGTCTTGGTGCTGCACCATTTTTTATCATGTAACTTTTACAACAATTCTGCAAAATATGCACTATGTGATAAGAGGCATACATTTTATTTATTCATTTTCAGTTAGAGAAATTGATTTCCTCAAATCTAATCTGCTTGATACTAGAAATGAGGATGTAAATCAAGTCTTTCTGAGTCTAATTTCTTCCCAATATACCCCTGTCTCATAATTTATACAAGAGGATGTAATAACAGAAGAGAAAGATCTCAGTCAAGGTGTGTACTGATTGACATACATCATCAAGGGCATGTCATTGTCCAAGGTCAGAATCTTTCCTAGCAGTTACTCACAAGCCATGTCTATTGGATAATATTTTTTATTCTAACCTGTAATATTAGTTGCTTTCTTACTGGAAAGAATATTCCCTTATTAGGACCTTATTTCTTGCTCCTAGATGTGTTCAATATTTATGAGAAATTATATTAGTTTGTTAAAATGCCCCAGATAAATTCAGGGCCATGTCTCAGTAGAAGAGCATACACCTTTTATGCATGAGGCCTTGGGTTTGACTCTCAGCATCAAAAAGCAAAAGTTCAAGTTAATGAGAATATATATATATATATAAAATATATATTTATATATATATATTCCTAACTACTATACCTAAGTAGTGTAGATATAACAACTAAATATTCGAATCATGATAACACTAAAGAAGGAATAAATTAGTTGTCACCTTACTCTTTCTCAAAGTAATGACTGAGACCAAGATAACAGGCAGATCATTATTTTTTCCCAAAGCACTTTAAAGACATGCTTGAGTTTGAGCTTCATCTCTGGATCATGACTGGTTAAAAATGAAAATAAAGCAAAAGTGGGGCGGAGCTATAGTACAGAGGATAGGGCGTTGCCTTACATGTGGCTGGTCCGGGTTTGATCCTCGGTATCCCATATTGTCCCCCTGAGCACTGCAGGAATAATTCCTGAGCGAAGAGCCAGGAGTAACCCTGAGTGTCGCTGGGTGTGACCCCCTCCATTCCCAAAAAAAAAAAAAGGAACCATGAAAGATAATGTCTAAAGAGAGCTTTGGTCATATTTTAACTTATAAGAATTCAGATAGCTATCTGAATTCTTGGAAACATAATTAAAGTCTGTGGATAACTGAACAAACTTTTTTGTAAGCTGATAAATTATTTTAAGCTTTGTCTCCAAGAGAGTAAAAATGTCTGACTGTATTTTCACTCAAAAAGTATTTTTTTTGAGTTGCCTTCCAGGTTTTTTCTTTCTTTCTTGGTGTGTGTGTGTGTGTGTGTGTGTGTGTGTGTGTGTTTCTGTGTGTTTCTGTGTTTTTGTGTAAAATAGACAAGGGAAAAATAAAGGTAATTCTAGTGATAAATCAAAGTACTCAAAGACAGACTCGTATCGGTAAATAATTAGAAAAATTTAATGACCTCTATAAAAACAAATAGCACAAACTAAATTAGTTGCTAGAGACCTAGTTTTCAATTTAAGAATATTCTGTAGTTATAAGATAAATTTTAGAAGGTTTTAAAATTTTTATCTTGATTTTTGTTATAAATATATGTACATATACACATACACACAATTTTTATTATTGTATATTTCACATAATTGAAATCAATAAATCTTTATCTTTAGGAAATAGGCTAACATCTAGTTTATTTGATGCAATATCATCATAAATCACATTGGGGAAAGTCTCTTAGTTTTTATGTACTCAATTTGAAATTCTAGTTACAAATAAAAATGTCAATCAACCTTTTAATTTTGGGTCTTTCCTTATAAATACTGAGACTCTGCATCGAAACATTACTCATCTGTTTGTGCTCTATCAGCGTTCTGAATGCTCAAATGCTGCCACTCATTTCTACCCTTGAGACATCATCTGAATTTCATGTCTCTTAAACAGCCTTCTGCAAAATCATCTAAGTTTTAATGACACTTTGACATTTATCTTTAGGACACTTTCTCTTGCCAAGTTTCTGCCATAAAAAATTCAAGTACTGAATTTTTAAAGACTGGCCATCTTTATTTTTAATTTAGCAAGCAATTTATTATAATTAACATGCTTTAGAAATTATGTTTAGCTGAGGGTTTGCTTAAATTTTTTAATGAGACACATTTAGCTTTCAAATCAATGTTAGCTCTCCCAAGAAACCTTCACTTACCATCCAGGTCTTGGTGTGCCTCTAACCCTTTTTTCTTTCCATATCTGCCTCTCTCCCATATTTCCTCCCATAGTTCTTTCCATGAACATTCATGAGGCACCATCCATGTGACAGGCATTATGCTAGGCACTTGGTCAACTCTGTATGACTTTCAAGGTTGGTATTTGGTAGTATCTGACTTTTCTGGTGGGAATCTCATATCATCTATCCAGTTGTGAACATTAGATGGAGATCTAATTCACAATTGCATAAACAAGTCAGTATGGTGGAGAAGAAAGGATACACATAGACACAGAATTATGGCAAATTAACATCATGCACCAGGAAATAATAGATGAAGTCAAAGGGGAAGAAAGAATATTGAATTTATGTGGAAATCAGAACAAGTAAATAGAAAATTTGACAAGTTTAGCAGCTGGAGAGATAGTATAGGGGTAGGGTATTTGCCTTGCATGTGGTCAACCTAGGTTCCATGCCCAGCATCCCATATAGTCTCCCTGAGAACTTCCAGGAGTAATTCCTGAGTGCAGAGCCAGGGGGCAACCCCTAAGGATTTCTGGGTGTGGCCCCAAAACTAAAAAGGGAAAAAGTTTTCGTTTATCAAATTAAGAATCAGCTGAAATAATCCATTTTTAAAAACGTTTGGTTGACATATCTACTCAAATATTTAGGAAAATACATACTTATGTGTGTAACTAACTAAACACATGAAATATATTTGATGCCTGTAGCACAATATTAATCACTGAGGTGGGCTTAAGAACCCATGGCAAAATTCTTTTGATTTTTCATTATGCTTGAAATTTCTTATTATCAGTATTGAGGATAGTGATGTAAATGGGCAATAAAATAAATATAAGGAGACAGGTTTATTTGTCAATAAAGTCTGTGATGTGTGTGTTTGTGAGTGTGTGCGTGTGTATGTGAGTGTGTGTGTGTTGTCAAACCAAAGAATGATCCATCTGTTAGTAACCCTACTTAAAGTCGATTTTGGTCAGAGGACATGATACTCTTAGGTGTGCATTCATCTCACTTCCAGTGAAGTAATTTTTATCTAATGTAGCAAGAGTTTTGAAAATTGTAGTTCATCTGAAGCTTAAATAATTGATGAAAAAACGACTTCCAAAGCTTCTGAATTTATAATGATGCTATTAATAAAAAAGTTTCCACTTCAAACCTAAAAATGCTAAGCAATTTTTTTTCACACAAGTGCTAAGAAATATTTTGAGAATTTCTGGTGACTGAGGATTATTCTGACCATTACAGGGTTGTTTTTGGAAGGCAGGATTTATTCAGGAGATAGTCATCATACGGTAAGCAGCAATTACTACAGTAACTACAAGCAAGATGGAGTTTCCTAAAGAGTACCTACGATACAACACAAATGAATCAATAAAGCATATTTCAATTTGCAAAGGGAAGAGAGAAGGATGTTATCAGAAACAACTGTGTAAAGGCTGTTAAATCACTGCAAACTTTGTGAATGGAGTGACATCTGATACATACTGAAAGAAGTACCTGACAAAGACTAGGAAATGACTTTTACTCTTGAATTGGAGCAATTTAATTTGTAAAATGGAGCAATTAACTTAAA
Organism: Cryptotis parvus; assembly: GCA_021461705.1. Lineage (NCBI taxonomy): Eukaryota > Metazoa > Chordata > Mammalia > Eulipotyphla > Soricidae > Cryptotis > Cryptotis parvus. The sequence continues at coordinate 84,598 of JAJIBD010006391.1, read as the reverse complement.
ATGCCTTCCACTTATCTGAATTCTTTTGAGTCATTCAGTATTAAGCTATAAAGAGTGACAGAAACATGTTAGAGCTTAAAGTAAAATTTCCATATTTTCACATAGGAAAATATTTCTGAATTTTTTAGTCACCATAATTAGAATAAACAGATTGGATAAAACTTTGAATTATATGTCTCTCTTGGAAATAATGTCAGTGTACTTATGCACCATGCTGGACATGATTCTTTAGACACAGGAGACAAAGGAATGGGAATTTGAATAGACACATGATTTAGTCTTTTTCATTATGAACCAGATGGCTTATGAGTCATGTCTTCTATAATCACCTTTAAGCTAAATTAAGTCCATAACTGTTGAGTGTATAGGCATTTTTCTTTTCCCTTTTTTGAACATGCCCACTGAATATTTTTTTCACATTGGGCAAGAAACAAATTATAAGATTAAATGCCAGTGGTTATTGAATCTTATAAATTCAATGATTCAATGTATCTCACCAGATTATAAGGATAGTCCCGCCATGGTGATATTGTGGCATAATGGTTTCTACAGAAATGTCAGAAATTGCCTAATAAGGAACGAGATGGTTCTAACAGAAAAGTCTTCATCTGTAGTGATTATTCCTTTAGCTTCTTTACATTTGGACCCATAGGTCATGACCAAGAATTTTTTAGATATCAACAACAGAGAGTTATACATAGAATAAATTGTGTTCTCTGGGGTAACCATGGAGCAACTCATGTAAGCCTTCATAAATCACTGACAGTTCATTTCATACTCTGCATGCTTTTCAAATGATCAAATGTATCTTAGGGGCCAGCTCTGTACTCAGCACTATTATGAAATGTGTGAAATAAAGAGCACCCAGCATGGCCTTTCAAAAACTAGCAATATCTTTGGAAACAATTAGGGAACAACAAAAAGATCAGATTCCATGTATAGGAGTTTTAATGAGGGCAGCATAGATTATAGAGTCTATTACTGGTGAGACACAGAGAGCATATAAATTGATACATTTGTTTTAAATTCTCCAAGGCATTAGTGATCTTCATAAAATAGCATTTCTGTAGCATTAAAAGCTTATGGAAGAACCAAATTCAGCTCAATTCAGTACATGTCCTAAACATCTTACATAGTAAATTGTTGTATTTCCTTTTTGAGAAACACCCACAGTCACACATTAATTCCCAAATTGTCCTTGTAAGTCTATTATTGTTTTGGTTCTATCTTTTAGACAAATTGGAAAGTAATCATTTTACATTTAGTGAAACATTCTTATATTTCTTTTTAAAAAAAACAAGACAAAGGGCTGGGGAATAGTTATCAAACTTGGTGTGCACGAGGCAGGATTTTTGGCATTGTTGGCTGAAACTTTGGTTGGTTTTAGCACCCCCGGGCTTAAGCAGTCATGCATTACTAGATGCAAATATTGAGCTATTTGAACTGAAAGCACAGCCAGGTAGAGTATTTCTGAGAGGGGATTCAGAACCCCTGAGCACTGCTTAAAAAGGCCTCCCCTGCAAAACTACAAAGACAATAGGTATAAAATGGTCAAGATCTATGTCACCAACTGAACCTAAATTATAGCTGAGTTTTCTTAGAATGGCATCTAGAAACCCTCCATCAGGTATCTCCTGATTAACACTAGTTGGATAATTTGCCTCATAAGCTCCTGCCATTCCCTAATAGAAAGGGGCCTTGGCGTAATCAGCCTCCTTGATTATCAAATCTAACTTTCCCTTCTCCTGTTCCATACATTTTTAAGTGAACATATCTTATTAAGAGGAAGAGAAGGATGGAAGGGAGGTGAGGGGATCCAGGACCAGAATCCTGATCTGGGATCCTGGACCAGGCCAGGGATCAGGGTTCCCTCCAACATGCAGAGACTCCAGGCTCCCTCTCTTATTTTGGGGGTATCCTTGCATCTTATAAAATCTCAATTAGAGCTGACCAAGGGGGCCCCCAGAAGGATAGATGGGCTTTGGGAGTGGGCCCATCACCTCTGGGGGGTCCTGGAAGCAGCCGGATGAGACTCGCCCACTACACTAGCTGCCACCTTTGGTGTCCAGACGCTGACCATGAGGCCCTAAGTCGTGAGGCCGCCAAGCGGTCCCACGGTCCATCAAACTAGTGGAAACAGTTATGTCCTTTAATGTGCTGCATTCTATGATGTGTAGGAAAGTTAGGCGGGAGGGAGAGATAGAGAGGAGAGAAAAGACATACAGAACCCGCCAAATAGTTGAGGTGTGGGAGGGGGAGGGAGGTGGGGACATTGGTGATGGGAGATGGGTTCGGGTGGAGGGATGGGTGTTGGAACACTGTAGAACCAAAACTCTACATGAGCATCTTGCAATTGTATGTCTAAAAGTGGTGTAATAAAATTTGAAAAAAAAAGAGGAAAAGAAGGGGGCCGGAGTGATAATCCAGTGGGTAGGGCATTTGCCTTGCACGTGGCTGGCCTGTGCCGGTCCGGGTTCAATCCCTGGCATCCCATATGGTCCCCCAAGCACTGCCAGGAGTAATTCCTGAGTGCAGAGCCAGGAGTAACCTCTGAGCATTGCCGGGTGTGACCCAAAAAGGCAAAAAAAAAAAAAAAAAAAGAGGAAAAGAAAATATGCTGTCTCTCTCTCTCTCTCTCTCTCTCTCTCTCTCTCTCTCTCTCTCTCTCTCTCTCTTCTCTTGCACATTATGGCTTCCAGACAGACATTTAGGTATTATCATGTAAATCCCTTTGTGTACACTCAATGTTCAGTAATAGCCTGGTATTAAGATTTCCCACAATTAGTCAAACACTGGTATATATTTATATCCCATTAATAAATGCAGTCATGGACTGGAGCGATAGCACAGTGGGTAGGGCATTTGCCTTGCATGTGACCGACCTGGGTTTGATCCCCGACATCCCATATTGTCCTCCAGGCACCGCCAGGAGTAGTTCCTGAGCAAAGAGCCAAGAGTAACCCCTGAGTGTTGCCGGGTGTGACCCAAAAAAAGCAAAAAAAAAAATGCAGTCATTCTATATCTATTCTTTTCCTTCCAATTTCACTCAGCATGATAGTCTCTCTCTTATAGGTGACTATGAGTTTCCCACCCACACGGCAAAGCCTGGCAAGCTATCTGTATTGTATTTGATATGCCAAATACCAATAACAATTATAGACCTAATTCCCATGACCTGATGGAATGATTTGAGGCTCTTTATGTTCCTGGAAGACTCACAGACATGGGGCAGAGCTGCTAGTTGCTCTCCCTGTGCCCAGCCGCTCACGAGGAGGGCACAGGAGGGATGGCGAGTTCTAGCCCTGGCCTGCCACCCTAGCAGAGCCTTGCAACAAGCCAGACGACCCCCACTCCATGCGGGCCTCCATTTTCCACAATCTGGACTTCTCTCTCGTCAGAACTACACCCAGCAGACCAGCCTATCACAGACTGGCTCGCCGCGGCTGGCGGCGGTCGCGAGGTTCATCAATAAATGCTGGACTTAGAGATGACTACAATAGTAAGCTACCTGCACGGCAGAGCCTGGCAAGCTACCCGTGTTGTATTTGATATGCCAAATACCAGTAACAATTATAGACCTCATTCTGGAATGGATTGAGGCTCTTTATGTTCCTGGAGCAAGCAGATGCCCTTGGGCTCTACTAGCATGAGACAGGACATATGGAGATGTTACTGGGGTCCGCTCGAGCAAATCGATGATAAACAGGAAAACAGACAGTGATACATGTTCCTGGAGCAAGCAGATGCCCTTGGGCTACACAGCATGTGACAGGACATATGGAGATGTTACTGGTGCCCGCTCGAGCAAATCGGTGATCAATGAGAAGACAAGTGATACAAGTGGTGATAGTCTCCATGTCCATCCATTTGCAGGTAAATTTCATGACTTCATCTTTTCTCACAGCTTCATAGTATGCCTTTGTGTAGATGTACTTTGAGTTTCTTTAGTCAGTCTTCTGTTTCGGGCATTTAAGTTGCTTCCAGACTCTGGCTATCATGAATAGAGCTGCGATAACTACAGAAGTGCAGATAATGTTTCTGTTGTGTGCTTTTGAGTCTCCAGAAGTGGTATTGCTGGGTAAAATGGGAGCTTTATATCCAGTAAAACTTTAATATTTTTAATATGCCTCAGTTTATTTTTTTTTAACACTACATTTCAGACAGCTGGCTTTCAATTCAGCATTTGGATAGTGTTACTTCTGACATAATTTCTTGCACGTCTGGTAATTTTTGCAAATAACTTCTAAAGTTGACATTATGATGTTAAGTAACTTTTACTGTAACATATATTATAATATAGTTTAAGATAAATACTTTATTTCATATATATATTAAAAATGAAACAAAATGTTTCTGATTTAAGAATCAGAGGACCTGAATACATGTCTCCCAAAAGCAGATATGTATATGGCTAATAGATGTATGATATATGAGAAATCACTTGATCACTTGACATCCTGTTATTCATCAATTTGCACAAGCGGGCGCCAGTAATATTTCCATTTGAACCGATTACGTGCCAGTGTAGCCCAATGGCATCTGGCTGCTTTAGGAATACGAAGAGCCTCAAACCGTTCATTCAGGGGCTTGACGAAGCAGTTTGACCATCTTGTAGGTGGGCGGCCATGTGATCTTTTGCCATCCCGTGGGATCCCATGTGAACCAGTAATATGAGAAATAGATATATGAAAAAATTCCCTACCTCATTAATCATCAGGGAAATGTAAATCAAAGCCACAATGAGATATCACCATACACAAATTAGAATAGCATTGTTAAGAATTTTCATTTTCTTCCTTCCCAAATGATTTCCTTCATGGTTCTATTCAGAAAATCTCCTAAATTTCCTCTTCTTAGGATTTTGATTTTTTGGAAAGTACTTACTAGTTTATCATACCAACTCCAGTAATTCACTCCTCATCCTTTCCTCTCTTCTCACATGTGTTTTCATGGGTAAGGCACTAGGTGACACAGACTTCCTACACTTGGTCATTTGTACCTAGGTCATTTGTATGCTCTGCATGAAAGTGATGTTTCTCTAGTTCCCTGCTTCATCCCCAGCATCGAGGACAGTGTCTAGCAGTAGGAATTCAACAAGTATTTGATGAATGAATGGCAAAATGAATCAATGAACTACTGCATGCAAATTATAGACCTCATTCCGGAATGGATTGAGGCTCTTTATGTTCTTGGAGCAAGCAGATGCCCTTGGGCTCTACTAGCATGAGACAGGACATATGGAGATGTTACTGGGGCCCACTCGAGCAAATCAATGATGAACGGGAAGACAGTGATACAGTGATACAGTGACTGCATGCAAATTTCAGATAATTCCTTTTTCATGACTACTGAAAGTGAAATCCAGTGTTAGAATCATGAACTTCTTTGTTCATTTTTGGTTTGGGGCCACACTGGCTCTGCACTCAGGAAAGCACTCCTGGTGGTAATCAGGGGACTTATAGGGATCTAAGCTGGGTGGGACAAGTGCAAAGCAAGATCCTTACCCACTGTACTATTTTTTTTTGGGACTTGAACCATGGGCTTTTCATTTTATTTTTGGATTTTCTGGGTCACCTGGCAATGCTCGGGATTGGCTGTGCACTAAGGAATTACTCCGGTGGTGCTAGAGGGACCATATGGGATGCTGGGGATTGAAACCGGGTCAGCTGCATGCAAGGCAGTCTACCCATTGCAGTATCTATCGCTCTAGACCATCATAATAGACTTTATTTTATTTATTTATTTTTATTTCCATTATTGTGATTATTTATTTATTTAATATTTTATCATACGACCGTGAGATATACAATTACAAAGATGTTCATGTATGGGTTTCGGTCATACAGTGTTCCAGCACCCGCCCTCCACCAGTGCCCATTTCCCACCACCAATGTCCCCAATTCCCTCCCCCTCCCCCTAGCCTGCCTCTATGGCAGGATCTTTATCTCTTTCTCTCTCTTTCTCTCTTCCTTCTCTTACACACTGTGGATTGCAATACATACATTTAGAAGTTATCATGTGTATCTTTTGCCTGTATTCAATGTTCAGTCTAGGCTGGTATTATCACTTTCAACAATTATTAGCACACTGTTCCCTTCTCTGTCTTATCTAACCTGACTCCTACACATTTGTGGTAGATTCCACATTTGACAAGATCTCCTGATTCAGACCGTCATAGACTTTAAAGGCAGAATCTTGAACAGTTCTTCATTTATGTATCCAACATTTCATATATTCAATATTTTATATACCCAATAATTGCTATTGTATCCAATATGTTTAATGTATATTTAAACATTTGAGTGAATAATTAATTTTAATCAGTTATAGTTTTTGACCTCACATATTCTAAATAAAGGTGTGCCTTACCTTAAATAAAAGATAATTCTCCCAAACATCTTTTAATTCATAGTTCATTTTATTGGTGGGAGGGAGGGTGGCTACGTGGTACTGCTTGGACCCCAGGTCTACTTTTTAAGGATACTTGGATGGCTAATGCTGGGTGAGACGGTTAGGTGGTTAGCCCTGTGATGTGGAGTTGGGGGCCATAAGGGTCACCCTGGCAGTGCTTGCTTGAAGGATACCAGGACTACACCTGGCAGTGCTGCAAGTATAATGCTGGACATAAAACTTGGTTCCTGGCACACAAAAGGTGTGCACTCCAGCACAGACTGAGTGGTTTTCCAGACCCTAAACTTTTTTAAGTTGCTGAAAACAGGGAGTAATTTTCTATTATGATAGGCATTTATTAAAACCTTAAGAAGATAAGGTTAATTGTATGACTGAAACTTGATTGTGAACAGCTTTGTAACTAGGTATCTCATGGTGATTCAGTTTAAAAAGAGTTTGAGAGGATTAAAGCACTTGGCTCATAGTCATCATTATTTTCTTTTTTTGTTAATTAAAAAAAAATCCACGGTGGGAGAGATAGCACAGTGGACAGGATGGCTGACCTGGGTTCAATCTCGAGCATCCCATATCATTCCGGGCACTGCTAGGAGTAATTCCTGAGTGCAGAGCTAGGAATAACACTTGGAGCATCACTGGTGTGACCCCAAAAAGCCAAAAAATAAACAAACAAATAAATAAAAAAGGCAGTTGGCTAAAAGTAAAGCATAATATAAATACAAACTTTTTTTTAAAATAAAGAAGTTTAGAGTCTTTGTAGAGCATGTCTTAATATTTAGTTCAGATCTTTATAATATGGAAAGCATGGAAAGGAAGAAAACAAAGATCAATAAGAAAACTCTCAAATGATGTTTTTTTGACCACTTGGCACTTATGTAATTTCTTCCATCATCCCTTCTCCTTTTACTTAATTTAATAAAGTTTCAGATTTTTTAAAAATTGAATTTTGCAAGAAGGAGAGGAAGAAGATCATAAAAGTAAATCAAAGCTGCCTCTCAAATGTGAAGAATTTGTTATTTAGAGAGGGAGATACATGCTTATTTATGGAAAATAACAGGAAGTATAAGGAATTTTTCTTCCTTTGAAGTAAAAAATAATATTTAGCATTTGTTTTATAATGTTGGAACTTGGGAATATATTTCATTTAGAATAAAAGTCAATGAGTAATTTAACATTAAAATAGCTATTACTTATAGTTGGTCAGAAATTTCCCTTTCTAAACCACTAATACTTGCTGAAATGAAATGTTTTTTACCTTTCTGAAGGGTTTATGATTTTATTTTTTAAAAATATTTTTTATTAAAACATCGTGATTTACAAAGTAAAAAAAGGTTTTCATAATACAGTTGTAAGAAAGATTCATAATTCAACACCACTCCCATCTCCAGTGTGTTCCCACCACCAAAGACCCTCATTTCCACCCACCCCGATCCCTATGCCTGCTCCCTAGCTGACACTAATTATACTGACCACTAAAGCTCATACATGGAAATGGTATTCCCTCTGGTTTGTTATGGATGAATTTACTGTTCTTCAATTTATTGAGTTTCTAGAATGTGGTTGGTTTCTACCAGTTTGAGATATTATTGCATGGCTGCTTTGTGGCTGCGCGCCTTGGGGAGAGCTGGTGGGAGCTCTGCCCTGTGTGTCTATGTCTGCATCATGGCCAACAGCCAGGAAGCAGTTCATGGGAGGGTCCACCAGGCCTCCTGGATGGGACAGAGGTGAGGGACAGGGAACATAGCTCCATCTCCATAGAAGCCCAGTGACTTTAGCCACTGAGACCCACATACTTGGGCTTGAAATACTAATAATACCAAATAAAATACTAAATACTAAATAAAATACTAAATACTAAATAATACTAAATACTAAATACTAAATAATTCTAAAATATTAAATACTAAAATACCAATACACTAATACTTGCTGAAATACAAATTTTTAAAAAGTTTTGAAATATTAGGTTTATTTTCTAAAATTTAGGACAATGGTAATGGTCAGGGGCAATAGTACAGCAGGTAAGGCATATCTATTGCATGAGGCCAATGAGGGCTCAATCTCCAGCATCTCATATGATCCCCAGAACACTGCCAGGAGTGATCCCTGAGTGCAAAGCTAAGAGTGGCCTCTGACATTGCCAGATTTGACCCAAAAAACCAAGAGGAAAAAATACAAAAAATGTAGTTTTTCTGTAGGGCAATGTCCTATAATTTTTGTAGGACAATGTCAGAATAATATTACATTCTACTAAAGAAATTGCCTTTACTTTTATAAAAGTAAACATTCACAGTAAAATATGAATGTTTTGTTTGTGCGTATGCATATGTGTGTGTGTGTGTATGTGTGTGTTTTGGGCTATATCTGGCAGTGGTCACCCATGGCTTACTCCTGGCTCTGAGCTCAGCAACTACTCATGATGTTCAGGGAACTATACACAGTATTGGGAAGCAAGCCAAGAAATCCATGTGCATGGTAGATACCATAACCCTTTTAACCCTTTTATTTTACTATCTCTTTGGCCCCCACAATAAGTTATTTTAAATTTTCATCTCTTTAGATTTTTAAAGTCAGATGCTAGGTCAGGGAGATAGTGCATACATTTTTCTTGTCAGGACTCATGTTTTATCCCTGGCACTGTATGATTCCCACCCACCCACCTACCCAAGCACCAAGCTGATAGTAGCCTTTGAGTGCCACCCTGTGTGACCCAAATCTTTTAATACTTTTTTGTTTTGGTGACACAGCAGTATTCAGGGCATATTCTTGGCTCTGTGCTCAAAAATTATTTCTGGTGTTGCTCAGGGAACCCAGGTTGGCTACATGCAAGGGACATGCCCTTTCTGCTGTACTATCTCTCCAAGCCCCTGGCCCAAAATCTAAAAAAAAGTTCCAAGAAAAACAAAAAGCATATAGCAAAATATTTATTTGGTCATAAAGGTACACTGAGTACAAAACTTTTGAGAAATAAATTCTGAGTTATAAACAATCTTACTGTAAAACTAAGAGTAGCAAAGCAAAATAAAACAGTACAACAAAAACCCAACACTGTAGAGACAATTAAAAAGACAAGTATTTAAGACAAATAATAAGATGCAAGCTTTGAGAAGCAAAAGTATGTAAATAAAATAAATATATCTAAATAGAAAGAAATATAATTATCACCCTAAAGGTCAATTATAGAATATATTAATTTCTTATAAGAGATTGAGAAAACAAAGCTGCTAGTAAGAATTACTATGTAATACCAGACAATACATAAATTGGAATATGCAGGATAGCATTAATCTTCCACAATAATACAAGCAAGTGGATATTTTCCTATTTTAATTTCTTAAAAAGAATTTGACTATGGGATGAAGCAATAATACTACAGGTAGGAAGCTTGCTTTGGATGCTGCTGAACTGGGTTTGACCCCTGGCACCCCATATGGTCTCCCTAGTAACACCAGGAGTGATCCCTGAACAGAGCCAGGAGTCAGTTCTGAGCACATCTGGATGTTATAAAAAAAAGCAGAATTTGAGTATATTGTTTATTTCATTCATTCATAAAACTTACGTAAAATTCATTCATAAAACTTACTGTTTATTTTTTCAAGGGTTACTGATATAATTGACATACAGCACTGTATGAATTCAAGTTATACAGCATAAAGATTTTGACTTTGATTTTTTAATTTGACTGAAATCTTTAATACATTATCAAATGATTTCCATAATATATTTACTTAACATCCATCATCTTATATAGAATTAAAAAAAGAGAAAAGATGTGTTTTTCTCTTTGTGATGAGAATTCTTGGGTTCTACTTTATAAAATCTTCAATTTTTTAAAAATCTTTAAAATTTTTAGATTCCTATTTGTTTTTGAGGCAAGATAGTTTTCAACTGAATGAAACTTGCTTAAAAAGATTAGATGAGAGAAATGAAATACATGTTCAAGAGAGAAAACGAGGTTCTCTAGAGTTAGGAAAAGTAAGCAAAGACACATAGAAGCAAAGACACATAAGCAGGTGAGATACGTGTCCAAGATATCATAGAAAAGAGTTAGTAGTTTTTTCAAAATATTTTATGTCTCTTAGACTCAATGTATTTTAGCACCAGGTCCTTTCAGGATCTTTCTCATTTGTACACTTCAACAATCATTCTATTTGCATCAAACTGGAGAGTTTATGGGGAATGAGGAATTATGAGAGACTCACACACATGGGGCAGAGCTGCTTCTTGATCTCCCTGTGCCCAGCTAATCACGAGGTGTCCGGGAGGGATGGAGGGTTCTAGCCCTAGCCCACCACCTCAGCAGAGCCTAGCAAGAAGCCAGAGAAACCCCCCACACCATGAGGGCCGCCATTTCTACATCCGGACTCCCCTCTCGTCAGAACTTCACCCAGCAGAAGAATCGATTGCAGCTCGGCTCGGCCGCACGGTTCATCAATAAATGATGGAGTCTTTAGGTCACTAGAAGATTATCCCACCCACATGGCAAAGCCTGGTAAGCTATCCGTGTCGTATTTGACATGCCAAATATCAGTAACAATTATAGACCTCATTCCCTTGACTTGATGGAATGATTTGAGGCTCTTTATGTTCCTGGAGTGGGCAGATGCCCTTGGTCTATCTCGCATGTGACAGGACATATTGAAATGTTACTGGTGCCTGCTTGAGTAATTGATGATCTACAGGAAGTCAAGTGATCAAGAAAGTATTTGTTAAAAAATTTGGAGTGTATGAAGAACTGAAGGAATATGACAAAAGAGGGCTGGAGCAATAGTACAGTGGGTAGGATATTTGTCTAATTGTCTTGTATGCAGCAATCCTGATTTGGTTCCCCAGCATCCCATATGGCCCCAGGAGTGATCTCTGAGTGCAGAGCCAGGAGTAAGCACTGAATACAGTTGATTGTGGCCCAAGAACAAAAAAACAAAGAAAAACTCAAAGTAAAAGAAATATGACAGAAGGAATAATCTAGTTTAGTTGCTTATAATCCAATACTATGAATTTATTTTGCACTTATATATTATTTTCTTAAGAATTTGTTAGCATTGAATCTCTTTATGGAATCAAGAGTTATGCATTTATGTCTTGACTACTACGAGTCATGACTTGTTAAGCCTTTAACAAACTGAAAAGCTTTATGATATGGCTTATAGTTGAACTTCAGTTCAAAGAATGTAATTCAAGACCTGAAATATATGCCTGTTGTTCTACCTGTGCCAGGGCATACATAACCATGACCATTATATCTGAAGCAACTTGGAGAAGTTATCAGAGGCAGAAACAGGCGCAGAGTCATAATGACTCGAACATGCTTCCAGTAGAGTTCATTTGCCTGACTTCTCTCTTTTTCTTCTCTACTTCTCTCTCATGAAGCAAAAATCAGTTTAAATATAAACTTATTTGGACAGGAGGAATGGCCCGGAGGGTTGGACAGTGTGCCTGCCTTAGAGAGAACATAGAACAACCAGAGCACCTCCAACGTGATACTGGCGGCCCACAACACCACTCAGTGTGCCTGAGCAGCACCGTGTAGCTAGCCGGTCCCTAGCATTAGCATTCATCCTGGAAATAAGATTGAACTCGAAGACTATCCTGAACTTGAAGACTATCCTGGGCAGACACCCCCTTGCCCCCTTCAGAACCTCTGAAAATCTCCTTCTTCCGTTCTTCCACCCTCCCTTCAAATCTATTCCAAAATACCCTAATATGATTCTATGAATTGGTAAAGAAATATTTTCTCTTACAACCCTTCAGCTCATCAGAGCTCTACCCAGCAGAAGAGCGGCCGCACAGTTCATCAATAAAGGCTTAAGATTAGAGGTGAGTACAAGAGTATCCCACCGGCACTGCAGAGCCTGGCAAGCTACCCATATCATATTTGATATGCCAAATGCCAGTAACAATTACAGTCCTCATTCCCATGACCTCATGGAATGGTTTGAAGCTCTTTACGTTCCTGGAGAGAGCAGATGCCCTTGGGCTACATTAGCATGTGACAGGACGTATGGAGATGTTACTGGTGCCCGCTTGAGCAATTTGATGATCAACGGGAAGACAAGTGATACAAATGATACCCTTCAGCAAATTTATTATAAGAATAGGAGTAAGGTAACTGAAATTGGGTGGGGTCTTAGGTTTTGGCCAACAAATTTAAGGATCATGATGAAGATGCAAATCAGAACATCTCAAATTTCATTGTTTACATAACAGCTCAGAATTTCATTAAAATCCAGATTTGATTTAGGATGGGATGTGAAATTCTTCAGTTCTAACACATTCCCAAGTAAAGCTGATTTTACTAATTGTGTTGGAAAAAAATTCTACTGGATGGTAAGAAAACCTTTTAGGAGACAACCTTCCATTTAGTAAAGCATTTTATAGCCGCATCAGGAGAGGTAAGGAAGGGATACCTTTCTAATGCTGACTCTATAGAACAGTGGAAAGAGTCACCAGGCAAACAAATGCAGTAACACTTCCTAAAAATTAATTTGTTGGTCACAGCTGAGAGCAATACTCACTTCTTCCATAATCATATTATAACATCCTGGGCCCCTAAGGTTTCCAATGCTGCTATTTATTTCTTCTTTGAAAAAGGGCTATGTGTTTATTCTTAGGGAGGGTTTTCATTGAACATGGTTAAAATCGAAATGGATTCTTAAAAACCTAAATTCTATTTGGTGAACAAATGCACTGTACGCAATAGTTTCTTTGAATTGAGGAATTAAGTCAGGGATAAGAGGTTTAAGTCTATCTTGACACAGAGAGGGGTAAACCTCTCCTGTCACAAGATTGGAAGTAAAATGACTTGATGTATTTGCAGTAATTTAGAAAATGCATGTGGGTCTTCTTGAATAAAAAACCAACAACAAATTATATTTTCTCTTGAGCACATTTTTTCTTTTCTCTCCCTCTACAATTTCTTTACTTAAAATAGTTTTTTTTCCAATTTCATGTTCATTTTTGAGATCAATAATTAAATATTCAAGGAGACTATTACTCTTCAAATGTAATTTTTCATTTATTTGGTTCATTTTATATATTTCAGTAGAAAGTAGCAACAGTGAGTTTTCATAAACAATGTCATTTTTTCCTAAGCCAGGTTACCCTTGGGTTTCTAGCACATCTTCAGAACTACAATATTTACTGTGAGCTATAGAATCTGAATCTCAGCGTTCATAGTAGCTATAAGAATGTAACATGTGACGCTGATGCTCATAGTTTGGGAAGCAAAGTTATTTTTCTTCTTCTGCTTACTATCAATAGGTAGGTTGTCAGAACAAATCTATTCTTTCACTTTGGGTCTGTACTATTTTATCTCTTACCAATGAGAACATGCTGCAAATAGCATGGTTAGAAATGGCTATATCCCCTGATTAAAAAGCTAAAATCATAGTCACAGCAAATGATGTGAGATGTTTGAAAAGAGCATTCATTTCTTAAGTATTTCTCCAGGAATGTGAATGATTTACATTCAAATCATAAGCCAAGTGTGAAGATGGGAATAGAAAAGTCCAGGGATGGCTCAGTGGCAGAGGGCTGGCTGGGCAGACAAGAGGTTGAGTTAGGTCTCTGGCACTGCCCTATACTGACTGCGCTGATCCCAGCAGCACAACTGTGTGGGATCCAGAGTCACAGCTCTGTGTACGATCTCTACTGCATGGGAACCTAGTTTGGACAAGCTTCACAACTAAGGTATGAGGACATATTTAAGCAATGAAATAAAGTGAATAAACCTCAGACATAGAAACAACAGGACGAAAGCAAAAAATGCTTTTAACCCATTAATAATGAAAAAGCCAACTGATACATTTACTAAGTGATAGTACAATTGTACCCATTACTAATGGTAACAAGAGAGCTAAAATTCATTGAACACTTCATAAGTGTTTTCCTGTTTCTGGGAGAAAGCCTTATGAGGCAAATACTATTATTATCTCATTCTGTAGATGAAAAACTGAGGAAATAAGAGGTTAATCAACAGTCACACAGCTGGGAAAAGAAGCTTGATCAAATGAAGATCTACCTACATTCAAAATTTGTATTTAATGAGTACCTTAGGGTGTGGGGGGAATAAATGTCAAAATGAGTTAGTAGAGTATGTGGCAAATCAATGTTTCATTTCTTGTATTTTTTATCATTTTATATAAAGACCTTTGTAGTATTCAAAGAAACGGAGTCAACAACTAAGTGCAATCAGAATTTTAGGTCCTTTTAAGACTTGACTCCCGGGCGTGTTTTGCTCCCATAATAGGGAGAGACTGTAGTTGGAAGAATACAGCTATTGGTCTTTGTGCTGCAGTGATATTTCAATCATCACCAGCAATAAAGACTCCTGGGACAGTGAAGTAAATATGCAAAATCAGAATGGCATTCAGCGTCTTCCTCCATTGATGTGTTTGGTTTTGCTAAAAACAGCCCCAATTTTGCCTGAATTGTAAACTAAGCAAATATGACTAGAGGATACACAAGGAACAGATGTTGATTTTTAAAAGACCACTTATCCATCATCACTTTTTTTTATATAATCAGCTGAAACTAGCATTCAGTCCCTTTTCTTAAAATCATTTAAAGTTTATCCATAAGGACTCAGCCTCAAGATTTCACGGTGAAAGTGGAATAATTTATTTGAAAACTCTTACTGTAATGATGGTTTGGTGAAATTATTTGTAAATGATTAAATTATTTCTTATTTTTATAGAAATAAGAGGCAGCAGAATTTTATTCCAGGATGCACAGCAGAAACACGATGAGAAATCATACCATAGTTTAATGACTTAATGCGCATTCTATTCTTGAGACATCATACCATAATTTAATGACCTAATGTGCATTCTATTCTTGAGAATAAACCACTGATAAATTATTGATAATAAACACTAGGTATAATCATTATGTTATACAAAGCAATAAGGAATATTCAGATTTATTTGCAGACTAAAATATAGTGGATAATCTCTATATCTATACACATAAATAGTTTCAAACTTAGAGAACTACAGTCTAAGGGTTAAGAAAGTAAAATAAAAGCCTACTCTACCACTTCCTAAATCAGGACATTAGTCATAAAGTCTGTTTCAGTGTTGATTAGAAAAATGGAGATAAAATATTATAAGAATAGAGGAAATGATATGGACAAACTAAGATAGTGCTGTCAATGAACTGTAACAGTTTTCTATATTTTGAGAACCATAAATATCATGTTAAAAATCAACTGCTAGCTCTAGTATAAAAATTCTCCAGGAGAATAATAACAGAGAAGCATATTGTAATTTGTTGTGTTTAAGTTCAGCAGAAAAAATGACTGAGTTAACAAGGATAATTTTGAGGTCCATGTATTTTCCACAATAATTGCAGAATAATGGCAGAATGTCATTACGGAATAATGGCAGAATAGATAGACAGCTCCCACTTTCCTCTGTCTTTCTGTCTTTTACTGGGGGTGGTGGGGATCATCCCATCTAGTGGTGCTTAGGACTTACTCCTGACTCTAAACTCAGCAATCACTCCTGGTGAAGCTCTGAGGGCCATATGGGATGTAAGGGATTGGACCTAAGCTGTTGCATGCAAGGCAAGTTCCGTATCTGTTGTACTACTGCTCTGGCTCCATTTACTTCTATTTGTAAATATTTTGAGTATTATCACTTGTATCACTTGTCTTCCGGTTGTTCATCTTGTTCATTGGGCAACAGTAATGTCTCCATTCATCTCTGTTGCTTGCTAGTGTAGCCCAAGGGACCTGCTTGCTCCAGGAGCACAAAGACCCTCAAACCATTCATTCAGGTCATGAGAATGAGGTCTATTATTGTTACTGTTTTTGGTATATTGAATACAAAACAGGTAGCTTGCCAGGCTCTGCTGTGTGGGTGGGATCACTTGTTTCACTTGTTTTCCTGTTCATCGATTTGCTAGAGCAGGTGGCAATAACGTCTCCATTCATTGGGAATGAGGTTCATTATTATTACTGTTTTTGTCATATTAAATACACCACAGTAGCTTACCAGGCTCTGCTGTGGCTCTGGGTTCATCCCAGGGGGCCCAGTCTTTTTCTATGTCAGACCATCAACCATCCAGGACCCACAGGACAGAGCCCTAGGTGTGGACAAGCCTGTCTCCTGTCTGCCACCTGTCAATGCAGCCGGGCACCGCAGCTACACCTGCAACACCTTAATGGGCAATAATAACTATATATACATAAAATTATAAATGAATATGTTATATATATTTAATGATATATTTTAATGATTTTCTAGACATTGAATAAAATGGCAGAACAGATCTGGTTCCGATTGGTGTCTTTTGCTCATTATCACTATCATGGAAAGCCTGGCTTCCAGTCTTTTCTTTCACCCCATCTGTGTACTATAGCACCTTGAAATGTCTGTGCACTCAATAACTTTGGACTGTATAACCCTTCCTGGTCTCCTCTGCAGCTGCAAGATCCTAACCCAGGCCACTCCCCTTCCCTGGGATCTTGTGTACACAGAACCTGGACCAGAGGCTGGACGCTCAGTCTCTGAAGCAACTCTGCTGGACTGGCACTGTTGCTAAATAAATTCATTTATTTCTTGTTCCTGTGAGCATGTGACCTTGTCGGATCCCTTTGCCAGGCTATTCTACAACACCATCAAATCCTTTAGAGTCATCCCTGCTGCCATCATTCACCCCACCTCTGCTGCAACACAACTACCTAGTTCATTTACGCCACCCAGCTTCTGCCACACCCAACTGTCCTTAGAGGTTACTTCTGGCTCTGCATTCAGGGATCACTCCTGGCAGGCTTGATGGGGTGCCGGAGATCGAACTGGGCAATGCTCCGTGCAAGGCACGCAAGCACCTTACCTGTTGTACTATGGCTTAGGTCCCCACACATTATAAGTTTTGAAAAGCTAATGACTGTCTTACAGGTCTTCAATAACGACTACTATTTGTTCTTTTGTGTCTTGATAAATGTTCAAAGTCAAAGAGCAAGTTTCCACAGTAGTCCTGAGAATAAACTTTTTGTTATAGGCCTTTCCAGACAAAATGGTTTCTGGCTTTGAAAATGTTTGTTAAATCACTGCTGTTCAGAAAATGCTTTAAGATTGAATTCAAAATCACTAAAAGTGAGATAAGGATGTCAAGATACATTTTCTTCTTCAAGAGTTAAAATTTTATTAGTGTGCATTTAAGGTAATTTCCCATCTATCCATTTTTTGAACAAACAACTTTCTTCCAAACCTTCATTCTGTAAAATCAATACAAATTTAATATCCATTTCAATAAAGGCAGTGCTTAAAAGAAAATTTTTCTTTGGGAAAGCAAAGTTATAAAAGGCTAAAAAGACTTATCAAGGCCCCCCTGGAGGAAGTACATGACTTTATTTATTAAAATTGTTTTAAGGGTAGGTATCGCGAATAGTATCTGGCAGGGTGATAGTTCCAAGGGCCTCAGAATTTAATACCTAGGCAGGTGCCAACAAAGTACTGAGCTCTCTATTTGCCACACCCTGTGGTGTGGTCTCAGGGCTTACTCCTAGTTCTGTGCTCAGAGATCACATCTGGTGGAATTTGGGGGAACCATATATGGTACCCATATGGATTGAACCCGGGTCAGTTGCATACAAGGCAAACACCCTACCTTCTGTGCTACTGCTCCTGCCCTCTTTGTGATTTTAAAAAATAGGGGCCATCTCTGGCAGATTAGGGGACCATGTAGTGCTAGGGATGGAAATCTGTGCCTCACACATGGCAGATGTGTACTCTACCACTTAAACTATCACCTTGATCCTAAAAGGATAAGATTTATAATGATCTTTTACACCCTTTAGCATGTGTTGAACATGTCAGAAGGTACAATTTGTTTAGTTTTGCATGAAAGACCTAAGTTTTTGACTGTTCTATTACTCTTAGGGGATTTAAAAAATCTCTCTCCTTCTATATCTTTTTCTTATTAATATTTTATTATACCACCATGAGATATACTATTACAAAGATGCTCATGTTTGGGTTTCTGTCATACAGTGTTCCAGCACCCATCCCTTCACCAGTGCCCATTTCCCACCACCATGTCTCCAATTCCTACTCCCTCCCTTAGGCTGCCTCTATGGTAGGTTATTTATCTTTTTACTCTCTTTCTCTATCTCTTTCTCCCTTCTTTCTCTCACACATTGTGAATTGCAATACATACATTTAGAGGTTATCATGTATATCCCTTTGCCTGTATTCAATGCTCAGCTCTAGGCTGGTATTATAATTTTCGATGATTATTAGCACACTGTTTCCTTCTCTTTCTTAGCTAACCTCTGACTCCCATGTGTTTGTGGCAGATTCCACCTATTGACAAGACCTCCTGATCCATGCTCTGCCTGACCTTGGATATTGTTATCATAATATATATATCATGCAAATATATGCAGTCATTCTATATCTATCTTTATCTTTCTCGCTAATGTCCTTCAACATGATCCTCTCCATCATGTCCATTTATTTATAGGCAAATTTCATAACTTCATTTTTCCTAACAGCTGCATAGTATTCTATTGTGTAGATATACCAAAGTTTCTTTATCCAGTCATCAGTTCTTGGGCATTCTGGCTGTTTCCATAATTTGGCTATTATAATTAGTGCTGACCCTCTTTATCTTTCAAGGGTTTTATAATTGCCAGGGCTCTGCCCCGTGGGCCCTGAATGGTTGATGGTATGACATAGAAAAAGGCTGGGGCCTCTGGGATAAACCCAGAGCCACAGCAGAGTCTGGCAAGCTACTTGTGGTGTATTTGATATGCCAAGAACAGTAACAATAATGGACCTCATTCCCACTGAATGGAAACATTACTGGCACCCACTCGAGCAAGTCGATGAACAATGGGAAGACAAGTGAAACAAGTGATATTAATAAGATATATAGGTAAAATGACAAGAAGTATATTGTTCTTTTGAGTTCAAAGGAGGGATGCAACTTAGTTAAGAAAACTGAGGGAGAGAATGAAAATCAAGTCATATTGATATTAAATTTCTTTCCTTTAAAAAACGTCTTATTCCGGGTCAGAGTGATAGCACAGTGGATAGGGCATTTGCTTTGCTTGCCGCCGACCTGGATTCAATCTCTGGCATCCCATATGGTCCCCTGAGCACTGCCAGGAGTAATTACTGCGTACAGAGCTATGAATAACACCTGTGTATCTCTGGCTGTTGTCCAACAGCAAAAACAAAGAATCTTATTTCCCAAGCCCTCTTCTTGTTGATGCTGTTGATGTTATGTGACTAGAGGTTACAGGCATGGCTGGCTCAGGTGATCAGATTGTGAGCATGGTTTCAGCTGCAGTGCTCACCAGCGGTTGATTGCCCACCAGTTCACAGGGTTTGCATATTCTGCCCAATGCTAACCCAGATTTGCATTTCTCACTGTGGTTCTTGCATGGTGCTCATACATAATGCTTGCTAAAACTTGCACACAAGCTATGGATATGGTGCTCACTAAGGGTCACTGTGGTGCTCAGTCATAGAGGTTGCACTTTCTGGCCAAGGTGCTAGAATGAACATCTTCTGTAGTCGCTGGGGTCATACCTCTTTTTGTACCACATATGCCTAGATGTGATGTGGCTGGAAACTCCTTGCAGTGCCAGGGATCCCAGACAGCAGAATGGACAGGCTCACATTGCAGAGTTGCCAGGATCACGCTCAAGGCATGTTGGAAGCCAGAGATTTAAACTTATGACCAAAATTTTATGATCATACACATAGAGGCAGGTGCTTGGGATACTCCAACAAAACAGCAGGTAGGGAGCTTGCCTAGGACACAGTGGAACTGAGTTGATTCCTGGTATCAGATGGTCACCAGAGCCTTGCCAGGAGGGGATTCCTGAGCACAGAACCAGGGGTAAGTCCTGAGATTCATCCATCCCACCAAAAGAAAAACACTCTAAGCTGGTGGTCTTCAATCACTGGTCTGTGGGTGTAGAAAAGTTGAAAACAAATAGTATAGTGCAATACTTATAAGTGATGGACCAATAGGCTGTCAGCTGCCCGCTCGGGTGCACTAAAGGTTGGAATATTCTGGTCTAAGTCATTGTGCTATTTCTCTGGGCCACTAGTTCTTCTTCACAGAAAGATCCATGATTAGTAACTTCCTATAATTACTTGTAGGAAAAAATAAAGATCTACATTTGCCTATATACATCTCTTTATGCAAAAATGTTACAGAAATACAATTATGCCTTATTCATTAAATGAACTCCAGCAACTTGAGAAGTTTTCTGAAAGAGGCTACACCCAGTGGTGTTTGCAATGGGGAGGTGACCACTCTTAGTGATGGTGGGCCCATGGTGTGGACTGATGTTAAGAAATATACTTAAAACTGGCATCAAAGATGGACCCATGTTCACATGATGATGTGAATTGGGAGGATGGTGCACCTACTGAATCAGACAATGTGTGAGATGCCAGAAAGTGAAAATTGCATAAATGGAAGTCACAGCATAATATATATATATACATATATATATGACCTAATATATATATGTATATGTATATGTATATGTATATGTATATATATATATATATATATATATATATATATTTGCTTTTTGGGTCACACCCAGCGACGCTCAGGGGTTACTCCTGGCTCAGCACTCAGGAATTACTCCTGGTGGTGCTCGGGGACCATATGGGATGCCGGGATCGAACCCGTGTCGGCCACGCGCAAGGCAAACACCCTACCCGCTGTGCTATTGCTCCAGCCCCAATCACAGCATAATATTAAGGGAACAACTAGCAGGACTGGGTGGAGAGGCACAAGAAAAAAAACAAGATCACAAAGGGCACAGGGTTGATACAGGTTGAGAAATACTGGAAACAATGATGTCCTAATACTTAGGAGTTAGTGATAGAATCTAGGTGAGGGATGGTGAAGTCTAAACCTGGATGAAGTCATGAACATACAACCTTAGAGTTTTAGAGATATGATATCAGTTTAACATTGTTTTTTCAAATTGGCTGCCATAATATTTTATTTTCTTTACTTATTTTTTTGCTTTCTTTTGAGGCATGCCTGGTGGTTCTCAAGGTTTACTCCTGACTCTGTAGGAGGCTCAGGGATCACTCCCGGTGGGGTGCAGCACCCTACCTATTGTACTACCACTCCAGCATCTGCTATGCGTATCTTTAAAATGTGTCTGTGTGTCTCAAAAGTGATCAGAATAAAACATGAACAACAAAATATGTCTATATTATCCTATATTCTTTTAATGTGACTATCAGTTACCCCAACTACTCAGGTTCTTCCTTTCTCATAATCCCTTTTATTTTCCTCTTCCCTATGACCCTACCCTTTCCCTCTTTTTTCCTCATTCAGCTTCTCTTACTTATCATCAATAAGTGGAAAAAGGCAACGGGGTTTAAAGATAAACTATTATAATTCCACACAATATAATAAACATAGGGTTTGGACAATAAGTTTTAGCCCTGCTATGTACTATACATAACCTTAAATACTTCAAGATCTTGGAAGCTCATTAATAAAATGAGAAGTAATTCATTTCTAATCACCTGGAGGGGATTTTCAATAAATCAACTCCAATTTGCCTTTCAGACATACACTTTTATTTTTCAATGCTTCCAGTTTGCTGTCCCAATTACTGTTTTAATTCTGTTGACTTCCAGCTTTTAACCACTAGAGATAGAAACTTTCCTGGGTTTTGGAGAGTATTCTTTGAGGCCATCATTCCCTCAGAGAGGAAAATAAGAAGTCAGTTATGTTAATACATCAATATGTGTTACACAAGAGCCACACACTCCTCCAAGGGGCTATTAAAAGAAAATCCAAGAAGATACTGAGCACATCTCGTCACCTCCTCAATTTTCAGTTATCTGACTCTCAGAACTCAATTTTTAAGTTAATTGCCAGTGAATTTAAGTCATTCACTCTCATAGCCTTTTGGATTTCTAACCACATGGAAATTCTCTTTGTCATGGAAAAAATTGGGTCCTGTGGGTCTAATGAAAATCAGCAAGTCAATAGTGAATAGAGCTTTAACTCTCAATTTTCTTCCCTTAGAGATAGTTAGAAGTTTGTGATTCTACACACAAGAATTCTCCTGTGAATCCCAATAGATCTTCAGAAATGGATATAATTCTGTTTTAACAACATGCAACATCAGGTTCAGACATGCTCCACCAAATCCCACATTTCTTCTGAATTCATCTCCAGAGCATACTAGCAAGCTCAAGGTTCATTTCGAAAGTCCTAGCAAATTGCTCCCTAAGTGCCAATATCTAACATATAGTACATTGGTAGTATTCAAGGAAAGGCTGATAGTGTGAGAAAACTCAGAGTTAAGCGTCCAGAAGTGTTATCATATTTGAACTCACTTCTCAATCCTCAGGAATCAATAAGAAGAACACTATATATTCTCATCTTTGCTCATTTCTAAAGAAAATGCCTCAGGTCAGTTTCACAGAAGAGAGCGAGGCACAGGGTGTCTTGATGTAGAGAGTAGGTGGAATGCCTTTGAGCAATCTGCTCTGGGAGTTGAGCCTTTGTAAACGGCCTAAAATGATGATGTTTTCTCAGTGTTTGCTGCTGCCCACACGTGAGCCATGAGTCAAGGGATAATCACTTCATATGCCAGGGGCACGGCAATGAATATTAATCACCAAGAAATGGGACACACACTGACTGTGCTCAATTTCTGAAAAACATACTAGAAATGGAAATAATCCTGGAAACTCTGAAGAGCAAACGCCATGGTAACGCCTTTCTTATTCTAATTGACAAGTGAGTTATTGGAGAAAGATACAAATGCAAAACAAATTAGATTTTTATTGTGCTCAAGATATTCTTTGCTTAGGCTTATAAATAGATCTTCATGACATTTTCTCTTTACCCTAGAATAATAGTGGCAATTAGGTTACATTAACAGTTTTAAATATAACATTCTGTAATAGATTAGTGGTGTCCAGTTTTGCTGCCCAAGCCTTGATCTCCATGTTAGTGAACTATATTTTGACCCTAACTGAAAATTTGCTTATTGACAAAATTGTATTCTTTTGTATATTATATATACTTTCTATGTCACTTTCATCTAGATAATAGTTTATTTGATTAAACAGGAATTGAAAAACCAGACTGTTCCTTTACATACAATTGAGAATAAAAAAATCAAGCTATATGAATTCCCAGTAATAAGTCTTTCATTTTCCAAGTGCTCAGATAACCAAATTCTAATTTATAATGTAAAAATTAAAACCATAATCCAGGTAAGCATGCTGGGCACTGAAAACTGTGGTATGTCTGGGGAGGGAACAGGAGCCTGTGAGATTATGATGACAAAAGGAAGATTTTAGCCAACCTTCCTTTTGGAATTTTTAGTGTCAGACTGTACTCTTGTCCAAATTGAAAGCAAAATGTGTAACTTCTTCACGAATAAATTAACTGAGTTCTAGGCTGGGCTACAATTTACATCAGGGAACAAGATTTTTCCTTGCGCTCTGGGAGAAGGACCTATGTCTGCATTTCCTTTCTTCTCTGCTTCTACTCCAGCTCAGAGTGAATTATGCAAAAGGTTTACTCATACTCCAATCAATTTCATATGAAACTTCCCAAGGCATTTATGGCACTAGTGTGGGCTTCTTTGTAATCTACTTCACTTCTTTTATTCTCTGTATGGCTATGAGCAAGCTGCTTTCATCACATATTCTTAATGCAGTGGTTTTCAATCATTGTCCAAGGTATAATCATTGTACAGCTAGTCTGCTGGTATAAAAAGTTTGAAAGTCACTGTTCTAAAGCATTAACATAGATAAGAATATAAATTGTAATGCTTTTTTCGAGACATCCTAATATTACTTTGATCAACTGATCACTTGACATCCCATTATTCATCGATTTGCTCGAGCGGGTGCCAGTAACATTTCCATTTGACCCTATCACGTGCCACTGTAGCCCAATGGCATCTGGTTGCTTCAGGAATACGAAGAGCCTCAAACCACTTGTTCTGTTTTTAGAAGCCCCATTACTTCGATGGGGCTTCTAAAACCTAAAGACTGTGGTTGATTCAGGTGAAGAATTGCCAGAATATTTCTTATCCTGAACTAGAATTCTTAATCTAATCACTGTAAAACATAATTGATGTAGACCCAAAGGCCATAAAGGTAACTTTTAATGAAAGGTTAGTGAGGATCAGGGACATGAAATATCGTAGAGCACCATAGAGCACATATCTCCCCTCTGTGAGGCCCTGGATTTTATCCCCGACACTATGCAAGAAAGTAAACAAAATGAAAAAAAGCTACAAGACCTACTTGTGTTAGGATCTGCGTGTGCTTCAGTTCCTTGGTGATTGCTATCACAATGTAGGGCAGTTAGCCTTTAAGTTGATATTTGTTGTAGGTTTTGGGCCACACCAGCGATGCTCGGGGGTTACTCCTGGCTCTGCTCTCAGGAATTACTCCTGTGCAGGGCTCCAAGGACCATATAGGATGAGTTTGGATTGGTCACATACAAGGTAAGCACCCTACCCTTTGTCAGCCCCATAAGTCAATCAGTGATTTAATTTTACTTATCAATATAATGACAGTAATTCATACCAATGGAGTGATTTGAAGGGTCACGTGTTTCTGCAATGCTCTGAAGGGTGAAAACTTGATCGTGCATTTATTTTACAATCTATGTTGTTTTTTTTTTAAATATTTAAAAAAAATTTTTTTATTATACCATAGTGAAACATACAATTACAAAGGTGTTCATAATTGGTTCTTGGTAATACAGTATACCAGCACCCATCCCTCCACCAATGCCCCATTTCCACCACCAATGTACCCACCCCCTCCCACTCCACCCCCATGCTGCCTTAATAGCAGGTACCCCAGTTTCCTCTCTTTCTCTCTCTGTCTCTCTCTGTCTCTCTCTCTGTTTCTCTCTCTGTCTCTACAATCTATGTTTTTAAGGATGAAGATTTTTGAAATCTTTTTACCTATCTACTCAGAAAACTAAGAAAATCTGTTTTATCTAAGTTTTTTCTTTTTTTTCTTTTTTTGGTCACACCCGACAATGCTCAGGGGTTACTCCTGGCTCTGCACTCAGGAATTATTCCTGGCGGTGCTTGGGGGACCATATGGGATGCCAGGAATCCAACCTGGGTCAGCTGCATCCAAGGAAAATGTCCTACCTGTTGTGCTAATGCTCTGGACCCAAAGTTTTATTTTTTCTTAGATGACACAATGCTTTACTTGACATCTTTTAAAATCTAATTTTAATTTTCTTGATTCCTATATGAGTTTATAAAAGAAGTAACTGAACTTTTCAGAAGTGTCAGTTTCTCATAAATTATTTTATTTTATTTTATTATTATTTTTTTTTGCCTTTTTTGGGTCACACCCAGCAATGCTCAGGGGCTACTCCCTGGCTCTGCACTCAGGAATTACTCCTGGCGGTGCTCAGGGGACCATATGGGATGCCGGGGATCGAACTCAGGCCGGCAGAGGCCGGCTGCGTGCAAGGCAAACACCTACCTGCTGGGCTATCACTCCGGCCCCTCATAAATTATTTTAAAGTGTCTTCACTAGGAGCTCTTTATTTTTTAAAAACCTTTTTATCCTATATTAGTAATCAAAGGATACAGCCTATTTTGCAGGCATCATGGGTACAATAAAATCTGTGTGCAGGGACACTCCTACATACTAGGACATTCTCCCAAATCTGGCAGGAGAGGATTCTATTCCTATAATATGGCTATCTAGCTATATAACCAGATGACAGACTCACTTGACCTCTGTGATTCTGATTTTCCTTCTCTAGTATAGAATCAACGGGGATAAAATTTCTTAGACTTGTGGTGAAATGGAAAAAAAGAGCAATTATTTACTGAAATGGGCATAGCTATTTAAAGATTTTATAAATGTTATGAGAAGCAATAGAAGAAGGAATCCCTTTACCATGTGTTCATGTTTGCCAATTACAGCCAACATGATACCTATATGTTGTAGCGTTATTCCAAACTGCATGCAAACAGATGGTGTTTTGGTGGAGCTTAGAATCTTTAACCACAAGCATCTGTCTATGATCAAACCACTCTTTTCTGTCCAAACACCTTCTGCAGTGAGCCACAATCTAGAATCAAGGCAAAGCTTGTTGCTTATTTTTATCTGATAAGCTCCCTTCCAAATTTTTGCCTCTTGTTCCAACTTTTTTATCCTCGCCCCTTTTTTTAGGCGAAGTGTCTACACCCAGTGATTCACCCAGGGGCTACTCCCAGCTAACTGATTAGATTCACTCCTGGTGACACTCTGGGTACCACGTGGTGGTGGGGATCAAACCAAGCCTCCACCATGCAAAACCTGCTCTCCACCATTGAGTTATCTCTCTGACCTCACATACACAATTATTTAGACAACATTAACTGTTTGCCATTCACCACATATTCTTAGATAATATTTTCTTAAACCCCTTATCCACTGCTTAGAATTCCCTCTTATTCACATGTCCTAATCTTTAGTATTCAGTTCGAAGTAATTTCCTTCACAATCTTTTGTTAAGTCTGATGTTGTGAAGCATCCTTTATCTTCCTTTTAAGATTCACAGTTGTTGGCAGTTTATTACTTCACTTTCACTATCTTCCAGTTCATCATCTATTTGCTACAGCAGGTACCAGTAATTCCCATGACCTAATATAATGGTTTGAGGCGCTTTATGTTCCTGGAGCAAGCAGATGCCTTTGGGTTCTACTAGCATGAGACAGGACCTATGGAGATTATTACTTCTACCTTTTTAAAATTATTTTATTTATTTTTGTACTTATTGATTGATTTGGGAACAAAATCTGGTGATGCTCAGGGGTGACTCCTAACTTTGTACACAGAATTACTTCTGGTGTGCTTGGAGTACCATATGGGATGCCAGGGATTGAGACTGGGTCGATTTATCCAATCCCTATTTTTTTAGCAATGAGAATTAAAACACAAGCCCCTCACATCACATACATGTTCTAGTCCTATGAAATGCCTAATATCTCTATTGTACTATGGGATACTGAGGCCTGGAACTTTTGCTAACTTCTAGTGTTGTTATCAATGCAGTTTTATCTTCCACATTACACTGTAAATTACCGAATGTAGACCCTGGCTAGTTTCAACCTCATATGTTAGGAGAAATGAATTAATGATGGAATGAGTGAGAGAGACTGCATTCAGACTGCATTCTCCAGACCCAGAGAAATCTACAAAAGAAAACCCCAATCTAATTACCTTTTTAGGAAACCAGGGATTTGAGATAAACAAGGAAAACCAGCACTCTCTGAAATTCTGAAGAAGACATGACTAGCGATCATTATGTAATTGTGCAGTTAAGTGCTTAAGTACAGAGATTCTTTGCAGGCACTTTAATTCACTACTATCTTAAAATTCCTGTGCTTCACCTTAAGTTGGTGGGAACTAGCAGTTTATGCGACATAATGTAGCTAATAACGTTCTGGAATGACTTGATTACAAATGTCTGTCAGCTTGGAGCAGCTTACTAAGGAAAGCAGAGCTGAGAGGGAAACAGGAAGGCTTTTTATCCTCTCTGCCCTCTTTTAGGGAGGAGTGTCTCATTCTTCTTAAAGGGTCCTACCAGCTCAAAACGAATTGGTCATGTCAGAAGCAGGATGTTTAGGAGGCTGAATTTGATGGCCTCATAGCTTTATTCTAATTGTGTAATTCAAGACCCCTAGATATTTTCCTTTTTTTTTTTTTACTCTTCACATCTGTTTATTAACGAAATTCATGGCTTTATTTATCCTGGTGGCTGTGTAGTATTCTATTGTGTACATGTACCATAGTTTCTTTTTTTTAAAGTATTTTATTATACCACTGTGAGATACAAATATACACAATTAAAAAGTTCATACCTGGGTTTTGGTCATACAGTGTTCCAGCACCCATCCCTCTACCAGTGCGCATCTCCCACCACCAACTACCCGGTTTCCTCTCCCTCCCCAGCCCGCCTCCTTGGCAGGTTCCCCATTTCTTTCCCTTTCTCTCTCTCTCTCCTTCCTTCCCCTCCAGACTATGGACTACAGAACATACATTAAAGGGTTGTCATGTGTATCCTTTTGCCTGTGTTTAATGCTCAGTTCTAGGTTGGCACTAGTACCCTCGACAAACCCTCAGCACACTGTTCCATTCTCTGTCCTACCCAGCCTCTGACTCCCACACATTTGTGATAATTTCCACCCTTGACAAGACCTCCTGATACAAGGTCATGTTTCACTTGACCTTGGATATTGGCATCACAATATGCACATATATATCTATGCCATTCAAATAAATGCAGTCATTCTGTATCTGTCTCTCTCCTTCTGGCTAATTTCACTCAACATAATCTTCTCCATGTCCATCCATTTATAGGCAAATTTTATAACTTCATTTTTCCTAACAGCTGCATAGTATTCCATTGTGTAGATGTACCACAAAGCTTCTTTATCCAGTCATCGATTCTAGGGCACTCTGGTTGTTTCCAGATTCTGGCTATTGTGAATAATGCTGCTATGAACATAAAAGTAGGGATGGTGTTTCCGCTGCGTATTTTTGGCTTCCCAGAGTAGATTCCCAGGAGTGGTATGGCTGGGTCAAATGGGAGTTCAATTTCTAGTCTTTGGAGGAATGTCCATATTGTTTTCCAGAAAGGCTGTACCAGCCGGCATTCCCACCAACAATTTTTTTCTGGCTTTCTTTATCATTAGAACGTGTCAAATGTATCATGTCCTTGGCTCTGAACAGACCTTTTAAAGGGCAAGATGAAAAAGTGTTTTTTTTTTAATGCTTATTTATTTTATTTTATTTTTTTAAATTTTTTATTTTTACAATTACAAAGATACACAATTAAAAAGTTCATATTTGGGTTTTGGTCATACAGTGTAGCAGCACCCATCCCACCACCAGTGCCCATCTCCCACCACCAACGTCCCCGGTTCCCCCCCCCCCCCCCAGCCCTCCTCCATGGCAGGTTCTTTATGTCTTTTCATTTCTCTATCTTTCTCTTTTCCTTCCTCTCCAGACTATGGATTACAGAACATACATTAAAGGGTTGTCATGTGTATCTTTTGCCTCTATTTAATGCTCAGTTCTAGGTTGGCATTAGTACCCTCACAATTGTTAGCACACTGTTCCATTTTCTGTCTTACCTAGCCTCTGACTCCCACAGGTTTGTGATAATTTCCACCTTTGACAGGACCTCCTGATGTATGTTTCACTTGACCTTGGATATTGGTATCATAATATGTACCTATATATTTATGTTATGCAGATAAATGCAGTCATTCTGTAACTGTCTCTCTCCTTCTGGCTAATTTCGCTCAACATAATCTTCCTCCATGTCCATCCATTTGTAGGCAAATTTTATAACTTCATTTTTCCTAACAGCTGCATAGTATTCCATTGTGTAGATGTACCAAAGCTTTTTTATCCAGTCATCTATTTTCGGGCAATCGGGTTGCTTCCAGATTCTGGCTATTGTGAATAATGCTGCTATGAACATAAAAGTAGGGATGGTGTTTCCGCTGCGTATTTTTGGCTTCCCAGAGTAGATTCCCAGGAGTGGTATGGCTGGGTCAAATGGGAGTTCAATTTCTAGTCTTTGGAGGAATGTCCATATTGTTTTCCAGAAAGGCTGTACCAGCCGGCATTCCCACCAACAATTTTTTTCTGGCTTTCTTTATCATTAGAACGTGTCAAATGTATCATGTCCTTGGCTCTGAACAGACCTTTTAAAGGGCAAGATGAAAAAAGTGTTTTATCTGTTTCATACCCATGAGAGATGACAGATCCTCATGCTTGCTAAACTAGCATTGGATGATCTACGAGGCATGAAGCGAAAGTGTTCAATTTCTTGCCCTCAGAGTCCTATATTTTATGCACCCCTGACAGTAGGAAATGATGCTGACCGTGTGCTCAAACCCCTGCCCCCTCGCCAATCCATCTTAACTTTAAGAAGCTCTTGTTATCGATTTCTGCACATGCCAATAGTGTTCCAGGAATTCAATGAGGGCCAATTCTCAGATGAAAAGGACCTCTGAGGTTTGTGAGTAGGGATGATGGTAATAAATTTGGATCTCACAGGTCTAACATATCATGATTTAACAGAGAATCTGTCCCAAAAGTAGCTTCCCAGCCAAGAGAAATACTAGACTAGGAATAGCATAATCCTAGGGTTCCTTACATTTTCAGGAATTGAAATATATCTGTAGTTTGCCTGTTTTAAAAAGAGAGAATGACTTGATAAGGATTCATGCAGAAAATTCTGTGCCAAGCTTAGATGCTCACTCAAGGTAACAGAATGGGGAAAAAGGCATATTTTCTCTGATGATACTGTTTCATGAGCTGAGAAAAAGATTCTGTCTTTTAAATAGCTGAGAGAAACAGGATGAGAGCAATTTGAATTTGCTGATGGCTTATTCCTACTTCTCACTCGTGGATTTACTTGTTGAGGAACTGGTCAACCAATTTTCATTAATAAAAAGCCATTGATTAAAGTCACTGGATATGTCAGGTTATTACTTGGACTCTGTGGCCAGCTTGATTTATGAAATGCCTTTCATGTTTGTGCACATGGAGTGTCTTTCCTACAAAGTAGCTAAAACTTTAGAATAAAAAGCCTGTCTCTAAATAACCCCCACCTGAATACATTCTCTCTGATTTATTATGTTTTTGTATATGAGTGCGCAAATGTTTCTTTGTACTGACTGTATGGGTTATGTAAGGTATTACCTAATAGGTATTTAGATAGAATTTTCACAGGGAAAAAAGGGGTTTCCAGGAACAGAGCATCAATGCAATCATTTGAAATATGAGTCTAATTTACTCTTTCTTCCTGGCTTGCTCTTTTAATCTAATTTAAAATTTGTCTTATAAACCCTTTAAGACAAGAAACAAGTTTTATATATATTGGTGTTCTGATGAGTAGCACAGAGATGACAAAATTTGTAAGTTGCATTTCTCTTGATGATCAAACTCTACCTTGAAATTTGTTAAAATTTTTAAGGGTGGGCACATAATACTCAGGGTCTATTTTTGGCTTGATGTTTTGATGTCATTGGTCCCTGAAGGTGCTTGGGGGACCATATGCAGTGTCAGGGATCAAACTGGGTTGGCCAAATATGATGCAAGCCCTTAACCTCCTGTGCTATTTCTCTGGTGCCATCAAATTTCTTTTAGTGGCTGCATAAAATATGTTAGAGTTATAGCTGGTTAAGTCTTTAAGAAAGATGAATACATCAGCTTCATTCAGAAACACAGACAACAAGAGAGGGAGCTCTGTAGTAGTTGAGAGTATTTAATATGTAATAGAAAATAATCTTCAAGAGAATATTTTCTGCACTTACAATGTAATATGGCAAAACAACATTGTTAAGTATAGGCAATAATGTAATATAAATTGCATAACCTTTCCATTTGTTATGAAAAATAACAAGTGGAAAGGTTATTCTTGAAGCAGGTTGTTCGAAGAATTGGTTAATCTAAGGCCAAAACTACATTATGAGATTCTCAGAAATAAGATAATTGGGCTGGGTGGGGTGAGTAAGAAGAGGCAGTATGGGAAGTACCATGGGAAGTTCTAGGGGGCAGAGGTCAAGAGCCTGGGGTGATGGTGCAGAGAGTGGCAGAGCTACATTTCCAAACCATAGAGTCAGTAACCATGTTCTCGGAGCTCCAAACTACAGCACTCAAAAAACATGTCTGTCAAAGAGGCAGGTGCGTGGAAGGCAACCAGTGGACACTGTCAGCGGGATGTTGACACCAGCAGTTGGAGTGGTGTTGGGACATAGTAGGCCTAAAACTCAATTAAAAATTACCGGTCCTGAGTGATAGCACAGCGGGTAGGACGCTTGCCTTGCACGCAGCCGACCCCGGTTGGATCTTCCGGCATCCCATATGGTTCCCTGAGCACTGCCAGGAGTAATTCCTGAGCAAAGAGCCAGGAATAACCCCTGAGCATTGCCGGGTATGACCCAATAAGCAAAAAAAAAATTACTTGATAAATAACAGTGTCTTAATAAAAAATAAAAAGAATTAACACTTTAACTTGAGGTTCACTGTTTTACTAGTCTTGGGAAGGCAGTTGCAAAATGGAGCAAAGTTGATTTAATTTTAACCTTAAAACAACTTTGCTTAAACACTGTGAGTTACAAAATTGTTCACAATACAATTGTTTTAAGTATTCAATATTTCAACAACAGTCCCACCGCCAACGTGCCCTTACCACCACTAAAATCCCTAATTCCCCACCCCCATCTCTGCTCCCCTAGTAGGCACTGATTAATTTACTTTATATTATTTATTGAAACCTATATCTCATAATGGTGATACTAAAGTCATGTCCTTTTTACTGAGCTTTTATGTGCAGATCGGGCCATCTGTATTCTTGCTTTCACTTATTGACCTTATTGATCTTAGTGTGCTTCTACTCAATTTTTAAACAAAGTAGTTCACCTTAATTTGTTACAAACATTCAATATTCCACCCCAGCACCATCATTGCAGCTTCCCACCACCATTGTTTCCAACTTCCCAGCCGCCATAGCAGACCCTCAATAATTTCATTTATGTTTCTTGTTACATGTAATTTGAATTGTAGCCCTTTTGATACATGAAATTGATTAGTTTGAACTGAATTCAATAACATTTCTCTTTAAGTTCTTAAAGCCTGAACTTATAAACATAACATGTCCAAGTTCATTGATTCTTTATTATCACTGGGCTTCTAATTTTAAAAATTATCTTACAAAAAATAAATTTTACAGTATAGTACAGTGAATGCACATCACTATTGACTTGGGAATAAATTTCATGTGATTATATCCTTATTACATGAGAGGTATTTCAATGTTTTCTAGTCTAGTTATTCTAAATATTATGAAAACTCTCTTCTTAATTTAAGTTGGTTTCATGACTTGAAGTTTGAATTGTTTGAAATTTAACAGCCTCTGAGGTCATGGTTTTATTCATGCATGTGTCTTGCGGTACCTTCACACAAAAAAGAAAGTCAAGAAATGCTCTTACTATATAGCTTTGCCAAGTAAAAAGAATAATATCCCAGATAGCACTGCCCAAAGCGCTTTATTTTCCTGTGTGTAGACAACATTTTGGGGACTAGCCAGCTGCCTGCAGAAAGACCACAGAAATCTAGGAAAGATTCATCCTTAATGTCTTCATTGAAGGAAAGAATCAGGAAAAGGGAGAGAGTGGAGAAGTTAGGCAGATCCGGCTCTGCTTGTCTTCAAACAAAATGTATAGAAAGAACAAACTTAAAAATTCAGAAAGACGAAAGACCTGCCAAATCTCATGTTAGCCATCATGACAACCATGTGATATATGTTTTATCACTGCTAGACAAAACATTGCTAAAGGGGAAGCACATTTAAATCAGAATGTCAATTTAAGATAAAACAGAACTCCTTTGATTCCTAGCCTCATCGTAGGAATCCCCACAGCTTCCTCCCCAATACAGCCAAAGAATGAAAACTAGTAAATTAGGAGTATCCAAAGTAAACTCATATCTTCACACTTTTTCGCAGCACTGATTAGAAACACAAACACACACATATTAAAATTTAACCAAACATAGATTTAAGAACCTTTTCTTTAATGGGACTTATTTAAGAGCTTGTCAATAGGTGTCGTTGAGAATTTGCTATTTTTTTTTCTTGTTTATTGCTTTTTTTTATTTTTATAACTACAAAGATATACAATTAAAAAGTTCATATTTGGGTTTTGGTCATACAGTGTTCCAGCACCCATGCCTCCACCAGTGCCCATCTCCCACCACCAACGTCCCCCGGTTCCCTCCCCCCTCCCCAGCCCTCCTCCATGGCAGGTTCTTTATTTCTTGCCCTTTCTCTCTCTTTCTCTTTTCCTTCCCTTCCAGACTATGGATTACAGAACATACATTAAAGGGTTGTCATGTGTATCTTTTGCCTCTATTTAATGCTCAGTTCTAGGTTGGCATTAGTACCCTCGACAATTGTCAGCACACTGTTCCATTTTCTGTCTTACCTAGCCTCTGAGTCCCACACGTTTGTGATAATTTCCACCTTTGACAAGACCTCCTGATATATGTTTCACTTGACCTTGGATATTGGTATCATAATATGTACATATATATTTATGTTATGCAAATAAATGCAGTCATTCTGTATCTGTCTCTCTCCTTCTAGCTAATTTCACTCAACATAATCTTCTCCATGTCCATCCATTTATAGGCAGAGAATTTGCTATTTTGATGAAAGCAGGGGATGGAGATCATACCCAGAGGTACCCAGGGACCATTCAGGCATGGTGTTAGATATTACTGGGACTGAATGATAAGATTAAAAGGAACAGCTCTATGGATCAGGAGGTCTTGTCATAGGTGAAATTATCACAAATGTGTGGGAATCAGAGGCCAGGTAAGACAGAGATTGCAACAGTGTGCCAATAATTGTCGAAAGTGCTAATAAAGGCAAAAAGATACACATGACACCACTTTAATGTCTGTATTGTAATCCACAATGTGGAAGGGAAGGAAAAGAGAAAGAGAGAGAGAAAGAGAAAGAAATAAAGAACCTGCCATAGAGGCAGGCTAGGGGAGGGGGGAGGGAACTGGGACATTGGTGGTGGGAAATGGGCACTGGTGGAGGGATGGGTGCTGGAACACTGTATGACAGAAACCCAAATATGAACATCTTATGAAAAAAAAAGGAACAGCTCTCAGTCTTTTTGTTAGGGTAAGCAAGCAGAAAAATACAGTACATATTTCTACCTGATTTCACGCTGTGCATGAGTCAAGTAAAGAGCACTGGGTAGACAGAAAGAGAGTCACTTTTCTTCCGAGAGTAGAGCCCAAGGGTTGGATCGACAGAAGAGGTGAACTCTGGATGGGAATTTGAAAATTGAAGGGGATATTATCAAAAGTAGAAGGTAAAGGTGTATTCAGGTTAGGAGGGCTATAAAAACTTGCCCTATAGAAGGATAAGGTGTATTCAGTTATGGCGGGCTATAAAATCTTGGCTGCCCAGAGCAGTGAGGAATAGGAAGCTTAGGGAACTGCTGAGGGTCTGGGGTATTTTTGTGGCTTAATGGCTCATGGTACAAGTGGAGAAGCGATAAATTTCTATAGAGCTGAGAATGGTAGGGAGTTAGGTATTTTTTTTTTTTTTGGGTCACACCCGCGATGCTCAGGGTTTCTCCTGGCTCTGCACTCAAGAATTACTCCTGGTGGTGCTCCGGGACCATATGGGATGCCGGGATCGAACCCGGTCAGCACTGGCCGGCCACGTGCAAGGCAAACGCCCTACCCACTGGGCTATCACGCTGGCCCCACGGGAGTTGGGTATTTATTGGGCATTAAAACATGTACCAATTTGTTTACTTTCTAATTGTTGTATGTGTGCAAAGCTTGTGCTCCCTGGTGCTTCTGGCTTGGAATTATACAGCTGTGAGAGAACTTGGGTTATTTATCCCCAAACCACTAATTATATACATGAAGAAACAGAGGTATAAGTCATTTGGTTAAAAGGGTCTTTTCCCCGGGGTTGGAAAGAATTCAGCATATTTGCATATAGATAGAAAGCAATCTTCCCCTTGCTGTTGTATGGATTGGCTCTTAGTCAAGAAGAAAAACAGCTCACTATTTATTTAAACTGAGCTGGAAGGAAGTGCTGGGAGCAGGTGTGTGTGTGATAATCTCACTATTCAGGACATAGAGGAATTTGGTATAAAGGTAGCTTTGATTTGGATACAATCCAAGAAAATGGAACTATAGAGGTACCAGATTACCAGAAGCACGAGGCAATGTGTCTGTGTTATGCCAAATACAATCATAAGCAAGAACTTCTGACTCTGTCAGCCATCTTCTGCATTTAGTCACAAACAGAACACATATTAGATCATCCTACACCTAGCTATGTTAAAACAAATTCTTTCTACTAAGTAGCCCCCCCACCCCCCCGCCCCAAATCCCTCTTGCTGCAAAAAGTGAGTTTTTGGATAGAGCTGGAATCCCGTACATTCCCTAGAAATGAAGTATTGGCTTCCTTCATTGGATCTGTGTTACCCACACTGGGATGGAATGTGAAGACAATAGCACAGGGGACCCAGACAGAGGCTTGAGAAAGCATCAGGAAGAGTCATTTGTTTTCTTTTGGTAGGGCCAAGGATCAACATCAGGGCCTTATACATGCCCCAATCCTTAACTCTCTTCTGGAGGAATTGGAGGAACCTTCGCCTCTCACTTGGCTCTTTCAAACTTCAGGAAGTCACCCTGATTTCTACTGATGTCAAATTTTTGGTGGTAGGGTTACATCTCGAGACTAAGATGTATTTAGGAAAAGGTCTTCCATCTTTGTATGAGCAAGTCAAGACATATGCTGAGAAAGATTTTATTCAGAGAAGGGAAAGTCAAGTTAGACTTCTTCCAAGAAGACTGAGCAAGTTATGTGGCTCTAGTCCTGTCAGTGCTATAAAAGACAAGGTGGGGACAAATAAAATCAATACCAAGGCTGGGCCTGACTAAGTCTCGAAGAGGATCGAACAACGAGGCTTTCTGGCTTTTACATTTGTGTCCTGTATCACAGGCGGTTTCTATTGTTAGGGAAGGTGAGGGGGGGCCTTCCTGTATTTCAAATAAGGGATGGCGATACCACATTTCAAGAATAAAGACACACAGCATTCTGCAAGGGAAAAAAGTCATTCCAAGTGTCATTAGGTCTCCAGGAAGATCTGGACGCCATCCTTGGCAACCCAGAGTCCAATAATCATTTGCCTTTCTCAAGAATGTGGCAGCTTTTCTCTACATTCACCAAAATTATACATGAAGAACAAAATGATGACAAAAAGGTAATTGCTGTAACTGACCTGTGGAGAAGTATTGCTGCCTCCAGAATGCAGGAGTTTGGGTCTAACAGTGGAGCAATGCAGGAAGCATTTTTCTCTCTAGCAGTAAAACACTAAGTGATAGATTCTGTTCTAGACCATAAGCCAGGTGGAGTTTATTAGTTTCCTCATTTCCATAAAGGTCAGGAGCAAAAAGAAAAATGAGCATGACAGCTGAGGCAAAAAACTGTAATGGTCTTTCCAAATACACAGAGAAAATGTTAATACCTATTGGCCTTTTAGGCAGGATACTTCCACGAGGGAAAAATATTTCTAGCTGATTTAAAAGTCTTACTGCCTAATTGCTTTGAAACATACTGCCTTCATCTGCTATGGTACTGGATTTTATCACATGGCACATAGTCAATATGTCCCCAGAATATTCTTGGCAAAAAAATTCTCCCCACTTCTGCATGCTGGTTCGCTCTTTCTTGGGTCAGGGTATCTCCAGGCCTCACATTTGCTGCTGGATTTCTGTCTGAATTTTCAGAGAATGTCTATTTGCCAAATTAAATTTCAAATGATCAATGATCTCTTTCCTTAGCATTTTTTATTTTTTTGCTTTTTGGGTCACACCCGCGATGCTCAGGGGTTTCTCCTGGCTCTGCACCCAGGAATTACTCCTGGCAGTGCTCAGGGGACCATATGGGATGCGGGGATCGAACCCGGCCGGCACAGGCCGGCCACGCACAAGGCAAACACTCTACCACTGGGCTATCGCCCGGCCCCAGCTTAGCATTCTTAACAGTCTCTTTCTCTAACTAAAGACACGGATGTGAAGGATGAGATTTCATTTTTCTGCTCTTGGATGTTAAAATGCCCAGAATATTTACCTTGTAAGGTCAGGAGGAAATCCCTATTTAAAACATGCATAGGAAGAGTAAAATGGTTCTTTTCAGTATTCTAGTACTGTTTTGTTTCCTCAGATGGGTCAAGAGATAATTTCTATTAATAAAGCACTTTGTTGGAAAAATCTGAACTTTCAGACACTGCCTCTCTGCCCAGCAGCCCATCTTCCTCCATGCAGGCCCCAGAGAGTTACCACCTCTGAATTCTGCTTTTCAAATAAGCTGATAACAGGGAATGAGAGAACTAGAGTGGAAAGAAGACTTGAGGAAGCATCTCATTCCTCAGAGTAAATGACGCATCCAAGGGCCTTCTGGACCCCAAGTTTGTACTGAGGTCAAGCCCTGGATACAGGTTCCTTTTTCCCAGCAAAGCTTCCTAGTTCTCTCTTGGTGATAGGCGATGGGAATACAAATTATGTAATGCAAGACTGTGTAACAGCGCTGCCTCTTAAATATGTCTTAAAAGTGAAAAGTCCACAGTTTAAGAAATCCCAACCACAAAGGACAACAATTTTGATACAAACCTCATGAAAGCAGGAAGAATTTTCTGCTTCCCCCAAACAACTAGCACTAAATGTTCCAAAACTGGGACTGAGGAAACAACACCCAGAACACAGTCATTGCAGAGGAGTGAGGGAGGTTGCATGGCGTCCCTGTCGCGCCATGGGCAGAGCTCTGAGCCTAGGGCGACCAGCTCTTCCCTCACTGCTCACATCAGCAGTGTGACCATACATGGCTTCCTTTTCTCATAAGCAGCTCTCATCCACGCATGCTCCGCAGAGGCATTGCATTTCTGATTTTGGAGGCCATTGCGTTAACTTCCACACCCACTGCTTCATGTTCATGACATTCTGATGAGGATTGAGGGTAAAGAGTATAAAGAATTTTCTAGCATTTTAGAGACATATATTACCTCTTTTTCATCTGTACAACAGCATTTGAGAAGGACAGAGCTTAATCTCTGACAGATGTACTGAAAGAAATTAAGACAGAACTTTCTCAAATATATGGAATTAATAACTAGGGAAGGCAGGGTAGGGTCAGCTGACTTCATTCTAATTTTAAATTGATGGGGCTTCCAAAGGCACAAGTCACACATATTACATCAAGGGTCTTGGCACTTTTGCCATGAAGGATAGTCCCTTGAAAGAGACACAGATTTTAAGTATCAACCATTTTTTCAATTTTTTGAAAGAGCTAAGCACGGCATTTTGAGTGGGGTGAAGGAATATTAATGACAACTATTTTCTTTGACCATATTTCAGGCAATGCTCCAAGGACTTATTAAACATTGGTTCATGGATCCTTAGAGAAGTTATGTGAAGACAGGACTATATTTCTCTCTGTTTTGGAGATGAGAAAACCGAGGACAGGGAGGTTAACCATTTGTCCATGATCATCTACTTAGTTAGGGTTGGTTTGGAAATCCAATTGGTCAGGCTCCACAGAGCCCAATTTTGTGTTGCCTTTTGTAGCCTGAAGACAACGTAGGTCAGATGATTTTAGTAAGGCTAGTGTAAGAAGAAATTCAAAAGATATATTGACATTTGTTTGAAAAAAATGCTTTAAAAGTCTTAAGAATTGTATCACTATGAACTACACAGTTACAGTCACCCTTGACTGAGTTTCAGGTATATAATGTTCCAACATTAATCTCTTCACCAACGTCCATTTCTCTCTACCAATGTCCCATTTTCCTCCTGCCCCCTCAGCCCCCTGCAGCCTGCCTCTATGGCAGACACTATTTTCTTGTTTCCTTTCCTTTTCCTCTTTTAGACATTGTATTGTACATACTGTTACCGAGACGGTAATATGCATGTCACTTTACCTCCTTTCAGCACCTAAAATATAACAGAAGGTATCTTAAGAGCCGCAAGATTGCTGAAATAACATTTGACCTCAATGGAAATGAAGCCAACAAATACACTAATTCTAAAGTTCATTTAGTAACAGAGAGGGCAGGGGGAGGCAGAGAGTGAGAGAGAAAGACAAAAAGAAGCAATGACAACAACAACAACAACAAAATCATTGTATCCCCATATTGAATTAAATGTGCTGTCCCGTCGCTCGTGGTAGGAGAGCTACTGACTCACAGAGGCGGCTTTATAATTCTGACTTTATAATTAAGGAAATTGAGGCTCAAAGGGGCCATGATTCTCACGGCTGGAATTAGACTCAGAACTGTTAGTTCTACACATATCTGCAGTTAAGCAATCTAATTCACTACACAGGCTCATTTACTTCACAAAGAGAAATAAATAAGCTAGAACAAAACA
The DNA here is from genome assembly GCA_021461705.1 of Cryptotis parvus. Taxonomy (NCBI): domain Eukaryota; kingdom Metazoa; phylum Chordata; class Mammalia; order Eulipotyphla; family Soricidae; genus Cryptotis; species Cryptotis parvus. The sequence goes on along the minus strand of JAJIBD010006391.1, from coordinate 44,213 downwards.
AAAGCAAACAACAACAAAAAAACAAACAAAAGCAAACTGACATAAAGAACATTTCCATAAAGGAAGTTTCTGCTTTACATATTGCAGGGAATCACATTTGGCTGTGGACCACAGTGTCTATTCCAGCATCCCCAGCACCGAACTCACTAGTGGAACCCTTTGGTCTTGCCTCAGATGAATCCAGAATCCTACTCCAAGCCATGATCACCTCACTCCAATCCCTGGACCAGTCTTCTTCCATCCCAGGTTTCCCACCACATCCTATACACACAGCAGCCACAGCATCACTCGTAAATATATATCATATCACACAACATCCTCCCATTTAATTACTAGAGCAATCAATAATAGTTAATATCAACATCATCATTAATTAATATTAATTGTTAATTAATATTAATAATGATTATTATTAGCAAAATTCAAATCCATATTCTTGCTCCTCATTACCTTCTTGAACTTATACCATTCTCCTCCTGCTTCCCAGACATAGTCTTTATGCTGCCTCTGCCCTGAAGGCTCCAAGATGCACCTTTTGAAGGGCCTTCGCATTTCCTGCTTTCTTTTCCTTGAACTAGTTTCATCGTTGAGGGCAACATCATGTCAATCACCAGCTCATTGTTTTAAATGTCCTTGGTTCATGAGATAAGACATCTTTACGTCATGATTCCCTCTGTTAACCATTATCTTGCATGTAAACTGTCAGCCTATACAGTAATCAGTGTGTGTGTGTACATATCTGGATGTGCGTGTACATGCTTGCTTTTTCCTCATGATTGTAATAAGCTCCACGAGAGGAGAGGCTTTGCTTTTTTACAAAATTGAAACCATTGTTCCCTTTGAATTTTCAACAGTGTCTGGAACAGAATAGGTACTTAATTAAAAATGAAGGAACTTGGGGCCGGAGCGATAGCCCAGCGGTAGGGCGTTTGCCTTGCATGCGGCCGGCCTTGCCGGCCCTGGTTCGATCCTCAGCATCCCATATGGTCCCCCGAGCACCGCCAGGAGTAATTCCTGAGTGCAGAGCCAGGAGAAACCCCTGAGCATTGCCGGATGTGACCCAAAAAAGCAAAAAAAAAAAAAAAAAAAAAAAAAAAATAAAAATGAAGGAACTTATGATTGCAATAGTGAATCTAACACAAAGGGAATAAATAACAAATCACTTTCTAGTGATTCTTCTTATTGACTAATTGAGATTTTGTGACTTTTAATACTGTTAATGATGGTTTCTCATGCACATAATTCCATCACTGTACCCACCTCTAATGTCCACCCCCATTTACCCAAGGTCTAATGAACAAATTTTTATTGAAATAAATTTAGAGGGATGTGAGGATAGATAGATAGATAGATAGAAATAGAGAGAGAGAGAGAAAGAGAGAGGTGTTCAAGAAAGACTATGGGCTTCTTGCTTCTCTTCCAGAGCGGAAACACGATGCTAAAAATCTAACGATTTTTAAATAGGGGCCTTCTAGATGGTGCTGGGATGTAGAGAGAGCCACAAGGTCTACTTATGGCAAGGTTCAATCTTTAAGTCACTTAATTATTAAAAGCCTTTGAGGTTTGAATTGTCATTAGCCTCAATGTACTGATTTGGTAAAATGCAGTGTTACAATTTCTGAATCGAGGTCACACAGTTCAATAGCCATGAAACCAGGATCCAAAGAGCAATTTATACCACTTTTATTTGCTTATTCACTTTTTTATAAAATACAGATATCGAGTAAAGCACAAGGATGCCACATGCAATATAAGCTCTACTCAGGTGTAAGAGGTGGACTACACCAAGCCTGCCTGAGAAGCTAACTACACTACGAGTCGAGAAATCGGAAAGACCTACTACACAGGCAATCATGGCTGTGTACTGGGCAGGAAGGTAGGACTTTCCACTGGGCAGGAAGTCAGGATTGTGGACTGGACAGGAAGGTAGGACTGTGTATTGGACAGGAAGTCAGGATTGTCCACTGGGCAGGAAGTCAGGACTGTCTCTGATACTTATTTCATTTTGATGGTGGAGTCAGTCAATATCAGGAGTGACTCAGGTTCTTCCTCCTGGTTTCCCAGACTTCAATTGAGCCCAGAAACAAAGTGATTATTTCCGTAATAAGTTGCCTAAGCCTTAATGTTGGTTCTGTGGGTGGCCTTGAATTTGTAACTTTGCAGCAAGTGCCACTCTTCCTGCACTTCATCCAGGTTTTTCTTGACATCTGAAGAGGCAGTGTCTCTAGGGAGTATATTTTTGTATTTCTCCATATGCTGCTTTTTGTCTCCTCACATATACTGCCAGTAACACTTGTGAGTTCTACCGCAGGCCAGCTCTGCAACTTGAGTTTAGAGTTGGTCTAGAAAGAAAGTCTTGTTATTACTATTTTTATTGATCAGATCTTTCCCTCTGTGGCAGATCTGATTATTTCCACATATCCCTCCCTCAATATACAGTTGTTCTCACTGTCATATTGTTTCATCCATTTTTCTTGAATGTCTCAGGTTTATGTCCACGGTTATGCTTACTTGTTAATGCGCTACCTCTCTATTCATATAAAATCTTTCCTACTGATTGCTGATTCTTTTCATTTTCTCAGTCTTGTGGATTAGTGTGATTTTTTAAATGTGGCTGTTCTTTAAATAATGGCTACCTTGACCTTGGCTTAATTAGACAATGATTGTCAGGAACACTGAAACCAAGAGGAAGGTCAGGGAAGTTAAACCCTCTCCATTTCTCCCTCAGTGTCATTCTCAGTCAGCTTCAAATACATCTATGAGCGTATTTTGGGTCCATCTTGTGTTTTTATTGTTTAGTGAGTCTTGATAAGAACCCCCTGAATAAGGCCAAATAACATCCCATTATATGCATATGATACATTTTGCTTATCCATTCATATGTTCACAATCACTTAGGTTGCTGCTACATTTTGGGCTACTCTGAAAAATATGTCATAAAAATGGGTATACAAATATTTCTTCAGAGTACATGCAATTTTAGAAGGCTCCATGTAACAGGATAACATAACTACTTGATAAGAATTTATGATTATATGAAAGTGCTAGGAAGCACTGAAGCCAAGTAGACCTGTGTAAAAGAGGAACTTGTTGAATGATATGATCAAGATGGTAGATGGCAAGATATGAAGAGAAAGAAGAAGAGAGAGAGCACTTGGTATCTTAGCATTGTGCATGGAGTAATCATAAAAGTTGAGTTGAATAATCTTAGTGAGTTAGTGATATATTTTGGAAAATGCATTGTTGTCTAGACTAGAGTTTCTAGGTCAGATCAGAACCAATGAGGGAATTCTTGGTGATTGATAAGCAACAGGTCATTTTTTGGAATGTTTTATCAAAGAAATCATGAAAATGAAGACACTGTGAGTTTCTCAGAATGAAAGAGGCATCTACCAGACTACATGTCTTCTGGGGCAGGCTCAGTCCACCACCAGAGCTCAGTATAACATTTACATGGGCTCACGCAGTGAATATCTGCCAAATACCAAAGAGAAGGGATGAACATACAGTGTGAATCACTGATAAAATGGGGCTAAAAAGTTGCAGGGTTAGAGGTCACAGAGATAGTATGTGGAGGTAGGCTCTTGTCTTGCATGCATCTGATCCTGGTTTGGTCCCTGACACCACATACAGTCCCCCGGGCACTGCCAGGAGTGACCCCGAAGCACAGAATCAGGAGCAGCCCTTGACATGCCTGGATAAGGCCACCCAAATAAAATACTCAAAATACATAAAGTTGGAGGTTTCAATGGCAGGGATTAAGGGCTGCTAGCAGAGCTATGAATTACGTTAGTAAATTTGAAAGCATTAAGAAAGAATCTGGGGGGCTCTGGACTCTGGAGTGATAGTCCAGTGGGTAGGGCATTTGTCTTGCATGCAGCCGGCCCATGCCAGCCTGGGTTTGATCCCTGGCATCCCATATGGTCCCCCAGCACTGCCAGGAGTAATTCTTGAGTGAAGAGCCAGGAAAAACCCCTGAGCATTGCCAGGTGTGACCCGAAAAAGCAAAAAAAAAAAAAAAAAGAAAGAAAGAGAAAGAAAAATAAAGAATCTGGGGACTGGAGCGATAGCACAGCAGGGAGGGTATTTGCCTTGCATACGGCTGACCCAGGTTTGATCCTTGGCATCCCAATGGTCCCCTGAGCACCACTAGGAGTAATTCCTGAGCAAAGAACCAGGAGTAACCCCTGAGTTTTGTAAGATGTAACCCCAAAAAAAAGAGCAAAAAAAAAATTTAAAAAAAGAATCTGTGACAGAAAGTACTAAAATTTTTTGTCTGAAAATTTTGTTTGCTTATATTCATTTTCAGTATGAAAATGTGTTAGGTCATTCTAAGTTATTGACCAGATCTTTCCCTCTGTGGCAGAAATGATTATTCCCACATATCCCCCTTTAATTTGTTACAACTGATGGGTTTTTTAGTGTCAAATTCTTTGCTTCTATGTTAGATGTATTCTTCATCACTACTTTTTATTTTGGAAGGGTCATTTGTGGTCAAGACTTTCTTACTGAGATACTCATAATTCTAAGAGAAACTGAAACCCAAACATGACTTTAGTTAATGATCATATATTCTAATTTTCTCTTCTTGGATAGTGTGCCTTTACCTTGCTCTGGTATATGTGGCTGAATAATATATTCCTGGAGCGAGTAGATACCCTTGGGCTACACTAGGACGTGATAGGACATATGGAGATGTTACTGGTGCCTGTTTGAGCAAATGGATGAACAATGGGAAGACAAGTGATACAAGTGAATTATTTTATATTTATCCACAAACAAGTGAACTTTTAGCCCTCTCCTCTGCCTACTCCTAACTTTGTCATTATATGCCAGTGATACATGGAATTTCACTGGCCCTTCATATTAATTACTAGGCTCTGTTAGCTTTACCTGATAGCTTTTCTAAGCCAGGAAAGAAAGTTTAGACCACTCTTTTTTTTTTTGGGTCACACCCGGCAATGCTCAGCGTTTCTCCTGGCTCTGCACTCAGGAATCACTCCTGGCGGTGCTTGGGGACCATATGGGATGCCGGGAATCGAACCCTGGCCAGCATGGGCTGGCCGCGTGCAAGGCAAATGCCTTACCCACTGGGCTATCACTCCGGCCCCAGTTTAGACCACTCTTGCTTGTTCAAAATGCTTCAACTGAAGTCATTAAATTTCTCTTATGGATTTCGAGCTCCTCACTGAAGGATGTTATGTGCATGTGCTGACTATTGGTCTCTCTCTATAGCATCCCAACTCCAGTACTGTATCTTTGGTGATCAAATTAGAGTCTTTTTCAATCTGAGACGTATGACAGAAAACAAATGGACAAGTTTTAGAGAACAAAAATATTCATTTGGTAAATCTGGCAACAGAATGGGAGTGAAGTGCCGCTGATCATGCCGTGGGTCGGGGCACCACCTGCAGCCTGTCCTCTGTGTCAGGGGAACAGATGGCTGTGGCACATGCTTTGGGGACATGGTCCCAGGCACATGGTGGGCTTCTCAGACTACTCTCCACAGAGATTGTTCGGGAGCTGTTTTCTTTTAGGTGTCTGTGAAAGGTCAGCCTCTGATTTAATTCCACCCACCAATGCACAGTGCCAGCTTCCTTTGCTGCGTTCCTCACTCTCCTAGCATCACTTGACAATCTGTGTGCCAGATTTCTTCAACTCCATTTGGAAAATGATTTTCCCTTCTACTTTGTCATTTTATTTAAAGTAAAGGAAAGAAAAGCTCAGCCAGGTATGGCGCTCAGTGGGAGACCCCTGGGTTCAATGCTTGGAACTTATATACTTGGTGTTTCCTTCTTGAAACATCTCATAGAAACCACCTAGCTAAGAGGAAAAAATGTCAGAGCCAAACATTTAGTTTTGCGAATTGTTTCTTAAAGACCATTAGTAAGTGACTCCATCATTAATATTTTGAATTATCAACTGCAATACATTTTATTTTTGCTTTTTGGGTCACACCCCATGATGCTCAGGAATTACTCCTGGCGGTGCTCGGGGGACCTTATGGGATGCCGGGATCTGCATGCAAGGGAAATGCCCTTCCTGCTGTACTATCACTCTGGCCTCCTAGAATACATTTTGGATGGAACTTAATGGGAGACTGAGAGGAATAGCCGGAACAAAGGCTGGATGTTTGGAGCACACAGGGTGTGAATAAGAGCCAGCTCTGCTTCGGGCAGAACATTAATGACATTCCTGGATAGAGCAAATGTAGGAGAATTTATCATCAGCAGCTTGTCACCATTTATGGGAGCATTATATACTGTTCTGCCTAAAGACAGCTGGCATGGCCACACAGGGCCTGGAGGAGCTTTTCAGCTCTATTATTTCTTAGACTGCTCACTTTTATATTCCTTCTGCATGTGATTATGAAATGAATTTCACATTTCCGTTTCCTGTGGGATATCACCTTATCTGCTTTCCTCATCAAGTTTTCTTGAAAATCAGAGGTGATTTAGGGCACTGTGCTTCGAAAGTTATAAAGCACTGAACAAATGCTTGATATTATTAGGTTGTGTTTAATGATAACACTGTCACTGTGGCATAAATGTGTAAATGGACTTTCCTTCACCGGTTTGTAATAACTCCACCTCAGACTGCTGAAAATGTGAGTGAACATTTCTTGTTATTTTTTTTTAATTTATTTATTTATTTATTTTTTTGCTTTTTGGGTCACACCCGGCGATGCTAAGGGGTTTCTCCTGGCTCTGCACTCAGGAATTATTCCTGGCGTTGCTCAGGGGACCATATGGGATGCCGGGGATTGAACCCGGGCGGCATGGGCCGGCCGCATGCAAAGGCAAAGCGCCCTACCCGCTGGGCTATCGCTCTGGCCCCTCTATTTTTATTTTTCAGATGACTTTAAAAATTATCTATTTTTCAGAAGACTTTTAGAATTTCTTTTTGAAATTTTTGTTTGCTTTCATTTTCAGCCACACCTAACAATGCTCAGGGGTTACTCCTGTCTCTGTACTCAGGAATTACTCCTGGCAGTACTTGGGGACCATATTGTATGCTGGGAATGTAATCCAGGTAGGTTATGTGTAAGACAAGTGCCCTAATCACTGTACTATCTCTCTAACTTCTCTTTATTTCTTTGGCACTTTTAATTATGGAAAACAACAACTGTTGGGATTTTGATTTTCTATGCATGTCCCTTTTTCCTTTTATTTTCAGTTCCTTTTCCCGTATCATTGCTATGCTAAGTACTTATGTTACTTAGGTAATGAGGCAGACACTGCAAATTCCCTAGGTTCTTGAAGGGCGAAACTTAATGAAAACCCTTTTCCATGTCTCATTTGTTAACAATGGTACGAGTGTCAGTTACACAAGAACGCTTGTGTTCTTTTGCCTTGAATGTTACAGTAAATGAAGTGAGATAATAGGAATCTGTGTGCTTATTGTGGTCATGAGAATTTATCTAAATACAATAAAAATTACTTTCTTAGATTGATCCCCCCCCTACAAAGTAGAATGTTGGTCTAAGCCCCATATACTTCATTTATTTTCCCCCATTTTTTATTGAAACACCGTGATTTACAAAGTACAAAGGTTTTCATAATAGTTGATAGAAAGATTCATACTTCAACACCACTCCTACCTCCAGTGTGTTCCCACCACCAAAGACCCTCATTTCTCAACCACCCAGTCCCCATGCCTGCTCCCTCAGCTGGCGCTAATTATATTGACTATTAAGGCACATAAATGGCAATGCTATTGATAAATCCATTTCCCCCTCTGGTTGGTTATAGGATAATCTGGCCAAATTCTGTTCCTGAAATTACTGAGTTTCTAGAAAGTGGCTGATTTCTACTAGTTTGATGTACCATGTGACTGCTTTGAGGTCGCATGCCTCCGGAAGAGCTGGATGGTAGTTCTGCCCTCTGTGTCTGTGTCTCTGCATCATAACCGACAGCCTGGAGGCAGTTTGTGGCAGGTCCACCAGGCCTCCCAGACAGGACAGAGGTGGGAGAAAAGTCCATACATTTTAATCTGAGTCAGCAATTTTTTAAGTGAGCAAGCTATTTGAAGTAGGGCTGAACAGGTCCCTGGAAAATAGCAGTTCTTCAGTAAACTTACAATTCATGCTGTATAAATCAGTATTATCATGACATATCCACCTTCCAGGTTCTGAGGCAGATTTTGGTTAAACAAATGTGCTATCCCTAAAAGAAGGATGCATTTTTCTTGCAACTTGTACTCAGTTCCAATCTCTTAGTATTTGTCTTAGAAGCACAAGTGCAAATTTTAAGACACTCTTAAGAATTCTAGCATTCACCTGCTATTAAGGCAGCCTGGGGGTAGGCAGGAGGGGGTGGGGTACATTGGTGGTGGAAATGGTGCACTGGTGGAGGGATGGGTGCTGGAATACTGTATTACCAAGAACCAATTATGAACACCTTTGTAATTGTATGTCTCATGGTGGTATAATAAAAAATAAAAACAAATGGAACACGGAAATAAAAAAGAATTCTAGCATTCAACTAAGTTATATAATCAATTATTTGTTATCATTGCTATTCATTATTTAATTACGGTGTCTAATATTTTTGAGGTTATATATCAGTGGACTAGCTGGTCCATGCAGGCATAATTTTGCTCAGTGTTTCTTCTCTGTTATTTTCTGAATGTTCAAAGTTAAGTTTTATAAAATGTATTCTGACTTTGGAATTTAAACATTCTGTTTCAAGGGCTGGAGTGTTAGTACAGCAGGCAGGATGGTTGTCTTGTACTGAGCACTGGAGTTTGATCCTTGACATCTTATGTGGTCCCCTGAGCCCTGCCAGGAATGATCCCTGAGAGCAGAGCCAAGAAAAAGCAAGACATGTGCACAGCTGGGTGTGGCCCAAAGAACCAAAAAAGAAAAATTCTGTTCCAGGTAAACTGAATCTGTAATAAAGTTCCAAATGCAACTGTTTTAGTACCATAAGAAGTTGATCATTCCTATGCGTGCTCAGGGGACACTTATTCCAGTGTCTCTGAATCTGGGATAAAGGAAACTTTCTCTACAGTCATCCTCTGGCCCGTCATCATGGACACTCCCTGTACCTATCTCTTGGTCCCTATTTCCCCACCCACCTCTGGATAGCACATGGTATCTGTCAAGATGAGAAAGTCGGTGCAATCAGAATGTGCACTGTAGAATTTTGGAGCATATTCTGATGATTGTTTTTACTGGAGAGTCCCTGGGACAATAGCAATGGCATCCAAGCGCACAGAGACAGACAGGATTCCATTTTTTTTCTGTTTGCTATGAGGCAATTCAGATCAGTGTTAAGGTAGGTTACACAAGGCAAAGGTACTAAGTGTATCTGCTCTTTTAGAGCAAGCAGAGGTCAAATTATATATGGTCAATCATAGACTCTAATGATCTACAGTGTCTGTGAAAGAGTTGTGTGACTTCATTCCGCATGACGGAAACACCATCAAGTAGATCAAGTTCCTTGAATTTAAAAATCAAATTATCATAGATGCTTTTTATTGACTTGGATGATCCCTTTATCCCAGTAATTCTAAGATGTCAATATGCCCACAAAAAGTCACAACAGGTTCTGTGACACTTCTTGTCTTCCCTTTGACACTTATGATGCTGCCATGTGTGAGTCTCTAATGAACGACAGGCAAATACAGCTAAAATAATTTTAAAACAATGATTTCCTACATCATGTTATTTTTTTAAAAGAAATGTAGGTGACCTCTGAACAGAGTAAGTTTTTCTTACTTCCACTTCTAGGCAGATAAAATATAGTATAGTACCTGTAAACATATTTTTCTCTTCTTTAAGATTTTATTGACATTTTCTTTTATTTAGTTTATTCTGTTGCAAGAATGCAGCATATAGAGCCACTCAGCTGTAAGTAAAGATAAATCATGCAATTTTCTGCTACATGGATGGAACTAGAAGTTACCATGCTGAGTGAAGTCAGCCCAAAGGAGAGGGATGAATACAGGATATTTATTATGCATAGGATATAAAGAAATACAGTAAGGGAATAATAATGACCAAGGACAATAGAACTTGAGAGTTGGGCTATAGAACTGAATGAATCAAGAGGGTGTCTTGTAGACAGGGAAAAAGAGAACGTGGTACAACATACCTAGACAAATTATGTGTTAATCCACTGCTTAACAATTTCAGCAAGATTTTCAGCAAGTAGTTTTGGAGGAGTCAAAATTAATAGACTTAGTTTTGAATGCATAGGGAGGGATGGGGCTCTAACCCTTGTGTTTCTTATGGGTCAGCTATCTGTAACCTTTTAGGAAGGCAGAAGAGAATATAATATTTAGTCACATATTATGCTGTCCATCACAAAGACCAAAAGAGACATCTTTCCACTTACTTTACTTTAGAGGTGTTGGCACTCTGGGATCAGGAATTTGAAAATATGCCATCTGAGTATTCTGAAGGCCTGACCCACATTCTAAATGGACAGGGCGTGGTCCTCCCCATGTCCTTACTGATCTGTGGCACACAGCCCTTTTCACAGGGTCAGTGAATGAATGAAGTTGTGGGTGGAGGGAAGACTGAAGTGAGAAGGTTCAGGGAATCCCAGGTCAGTCAGATAACCTCCTCTTTCAAGAGAATAGAGTCCGAAGGCAGGGAGAAAAAGCTCCTAAACAACTCTGCTGTATAGTTCAAGCCTCACTGTAAACAACACATGCATAAAATCATGGCATTTTCATTCAACAGGCCTGCATATGTCTCAGATCCTGGTAGCAGCTTCGCAGATATTTTTACCATGCAAGTTTCATCAATGAACATTCCAACACAGCAACTATTTCCCATAATTTTCACCTGTCATCATCTTTATTTATCATGCCCACAGGCCTTCGTACATTCCTTTAACTTTTTTGTTCTATTTTTTTCTTGCTTTAAGTGTGTTTTATCTTAAATACCTAAACCTATTTTCCTCAACACTGCAAAGAAAGAACAGAAATTTAGGCCAGATGCAGGTTCAACTAGGAAAGGGCTTATGTACCCAGAAACCTGCTTCTGTTCTTCTTCCAAAAAGGCAACAGACCCAAGATAATCCCAGAGCTCTAGACATCATAGAAGTCTGAAATATGGAAAGTGTTGCCCAAGTCCCACCTAGGCATCTGACACACTTGACTAGGCACCCACCTATACTACTGGGGTCCATGGCCTCTGCTTCATTTGACTGGGGTGACACTTGGTGGAATTGGGCAAGGTTAGGGTGCTAAGAGAGGCAGAGCTCCCAAAAGGGTATTGACACACATTTTGGTCTCAGACTCCATTGAGAGAGGCAGCTGGGCAACGACTGGCCTGGGAACCGGGAACCACAGGACATGGTGAGTTTTCAGCAGTGCCTGTAGGATTCCAGCCAGGTGTAATGAGGCCACACTGGGTGTCTAAGACAACAGGCTGCATATGAGGTAGAACGCTAGGAAGCAGAGAAACACAGACCGGTGTCTTACAACTGGAAATGAAGGAGCTTCCCAGGGTTGGCAGGAGTATAGAGGAAGGGGAGGAAGTGACTCTTTTTCACTGTGCTCTCGAACATGTGTGCTGTTGGCAAGGTGCCCCCCATCACAAGTCTTACTGTGTAGCCCCAATCTCTTGTACTTCCTGAACCAGGATAAGGCAGGTATTTCATGGAGTAATTAAGCTTAAAAGGGGTATTTAAAGGATGCAATTAAGATTAAATTAGGTCATGTTGTGGGCCCCTGATTGAGTAGAAATGCTTTCATTTCAAGAGGAGAAAGAGACCCCAGAAATATCTCTTTGGTCAACACTGAGGAAAGGATATACGTGGACAAGACAGTCAGAAAGTAAGCAGCTGCAAAGCAGGAAGAGCCATCTCGTCTTCTTCTTTTTAATTTTTTATTATACTACCATGGGATATACAGTTACTGAAAGTGTTCATATTTGGGTTTCAGTCATACAATGTTCCAGCACACATCTCTCCACTAGTGCCCATTTACCTCCACCAATATCCCATGATTTTCCCCCTCCTCCAGCCTGCGTCTATGGCAGGCAATTTTCATTCTCTCTCTCTCTCGCATGTGCTCTCTCTCTCTCTTCCTTCTCTTACACATTGTGACTTGCAATACATACAGTTGGAGGTTATCATGTATATCCTTTTGCCTATTTTCAATTCTCAGTTCTACACTGGTATTATCATTTACAATAATTATTAGTACACTGTTCCTTTCTCTGTATTACCTAACCTCTGACTCCCACACATTTGCAGTAGGTTCTCCCCACTGAAGATCTCCTGATCCATGTTTTGTCTGACCTTGGATATTGGTATCATGCTATTTTTTTATATCCCAGCAAATAAATGCATTCTATATCTGTCCTTTTCCCTCTGGCTAATTTCACTCAGCATGATCCTCTCCATGTCCATCCATTTCTAGGCAAATTTCACAACTTTGTTTTTTCTAACAGCTGTGTAGTACTCCATTGTGTAGATGTACCACAGCTTTATCCCCATCTCATCTTCTTAACCTTTGTCAAGAAACAGCATTGCTGGAGCCTTGATCTTGAGCTTCTGTCCTTCAGAACTCTGAGTAAATAAAACCTTTTATTTAATTCACCCAGTGTGTGGTGCTCTGGTACATCCACTAAAGAATCAGCCTCCCTAAGATGTTCAAATGGACTTATTACCAAGCCTGGAATGGTCCTTCCCAGGGCACAGAAAGAATTTGGAGCTAAGGTATTTGAATCCTGTGGGTTTAAAAAAAATTAACAACCTAAAGGCTGGAGAGATCGTGCCCTGGGTAGGGTGCTTGCCTTGCATGCTGTTGACCTGGGTTCAAGCCCCGGCACCCCATATGATTCCCTGAGCACTGTCAGGAGTGATTCCTGAGTGCAGAGCCCAGAGTAATCACTAAGCATCTCTAGCCATATTCCCCAAACAGACGAACAAAATTTACAACCTAAAGAATGAAGATTGGCGATGCCAAAATTCAAAGTTCTCTCCAGAAACCAACCCTACATTAGAGACACCCATTCACTAGGCAGGGCCAACATCAAATTGTATGTGAGACCCTTCTTTCTTCTTGGAGTCCAAGGTTCCTCTCCTTTCCCTTCACTCAGAGTAGAAAATTTTAGACCCAATTACCTGCGAATTTAGAAATGTAGATTCTCCATATGGATGTAATATGTAATTTGGTCTTTTACCCCTCCTAAGTGGTCTGACATTAATTCTGCTGTCAGCTATCCCTAGAAGAACTTAGAATGGTGGGAGAAAATGTCCTCTTTGCCCTGTCGCCATCCAAGCAGACTGCAGCAATGCGCTGTCACATGAACCATTAGCTCACTAAATTCTCGAAATTTCCAGACAAGGCAAGCGTTCTTCTTATCTCCATTTTAGACATGTAAGGTCAGGGAAAGGAGTCACTTCTCTTCACTTTGGAGGTCAGTGCATGCTGACCTCTAAACAGGGGAGGTCTGGTAATAAAGGAGCTCAGTTTGTGATTATTAGTTACTTGAATCTGGACAGTGGGAATCGTTCATGATTTCAACATCTGAGTTTGCTGATTACAGACCAGTGGGGGAGGGCATCAGGCAGGGAATTGGGAAATTGAGTTCTTTAGTATGAGGCTTCTGTGGAGTGGGTGTGTGTGTATTGTGTGTGTGTGGCGCATGCGTGCACATATGTACATAATCGAGGGAAAGGCAGAGAGAGCCAAAGGCAGTACCTCTAGTAACTTGGAGGAGGCAACCGCAAGCCTTTTTAGAGATAGTCAGGGATGCCACAGCCCCAGATGGAGCCTGGCCTATAGGTGAAGCTGTGTCCTTGAGATGTGAGCAGCGGGATAACTAGGGAATGAGACTCCCATCAAACTGACTGAGATCCCCCTGCTAGGAAGGGAGAGAGAGATGTCCCTTTAATAACCAGGAAAAGAACATTCCCAGGGAAGAATGAATGTGGGGGGGAAGTAGGCGGTTGGAGTCACACAGGGAGCTTTGGAAATTCCTGGAGTGGGGGATCCCCAGCTCCAGGTCAATCTCAGTCTGGTCTCACAGGACCTCCGCACAATAACAGTACTAAGAGGCAAAAGCAAAACGTGATGTGGCAACCTCATGTCAAGAATCATACAAAGCTTCGGTGATGGCTCACGAACTTCACATGTGCTTTGCGAACCTGCACTAGTAGCTGTGTTGTATGGATAGAGAGGCAGAAGAGAGGTTGATGTTACGTCTCAGGTAGCGGCCAGTAAAGATGGCGATGAAAAGCCCTGAGCCTGGGTGTCTCTGTGCCTTCCTGGTTACAGCTAGATTATGCACCCTGGTGACAGGCTGTGAAAAATAAATGACCTCTTCCTAGGCGGAGACCAGGGCAGGCAGGCGAGGGAAGCAGAATCCTAAGCATCGAGCCCAAGGAGCGAGGTTTCTTTCACCTGTCCTAGAGTGCCTCGCTCGAAAGCGCCATTCAATACAGATCTTACTTATAGACACTGTGAGGAATCATCAGGGAATGCTAAGAAGCTACTAATAAAGTGCCTCAGGAAAACAGGATTATGTGGATTAAAAAAGAAAAAAGAGCGGCATGGCCTGGGAAGCACAGCAAGACTGTATTAGGAAAGACCATGTCTCTGGAGGAGACAAACACATTCCCTCAGCCTGAATCAGCCTCACAGGAATGGCCAGCAGCGGACATCAATCAGGCCCAGATGTCGCCTTCTCTGCATTCTGGATGATTCTCTGAGGTGGGGGAAGAGAGAGAGAAAGAGAGAGAGAGAGAGAGACAGAGAGAGAGACAGAGAGAGAGAGACAGAGAGAGACAGTGAGAAAGAGAGAGACAGAGACAGAGAGAGACAGAAAGGGAGAGACGGAGACAGAGAGAGAGACAGAGAGAGACAGAGAGACAGAGAGAAAGGGAGAGAGAGGAGAGACAGAGAGAGAGGGAGACTCACTGGATGATTTGCCCCTGACCTACCATTCATTTTGTCATTGAGATAAAAGTGCCACATCGATTTTGCTGAAGGGCTGTGACTATACCTCATTCATCTGAAGAAAAGTCAATGACGAGAACAATTTGAAAATGCACAAAGCACAAATGGAAGGTGTAGCTCTGGGTTCAGGTAGCCTGCGCCCCAAAGCACATACAGGTTCCCCAGATGAGAACATATTCTTTCTTCCCAAAGCCAATTTCTATCCTTCAGTGTGTAATTACAGTTCAGTTACATTATTTTGTATGACAATTGATTTCTCAGTGGTAAATATTCTAGAACGTTCTTTATCCTGGCTTTTATGAGCTTACCTCCCTTTCACTTTTCAAACAGCCTTTTTGAAGATATAAGCTTTCAGAGGGTCGTGGCATGTTCTTGGTTTTAATTACTGTAATTTCTGAAACAAGTAGTCTTCAAAGGAGGTTAGAGATTAAGACTCATTAATGGAATCACAGAAAAAGCCAGAGGGCTCTTGGAACATTTTACACCACCCTCTTCACTTTACAAATAAAGAAACAATTCAAAATAGAAGAATTTCCACAAAACAATGTAGAGTTCTAAAGCTTTCTTCAAAGTCAAACATGCCCTTTACACTGGTTGGTGAGTCATGAAAATGGGTATGTTCTGATTGCCAATGGGATTCAGAGGACAACAGGTGAATCAGCACTTTAGATTTCTATTTTATTCACAAATCCTTCTCAACTGTCTTTGATTGGGAAAATTTATTTTATCTTCACTTTGTCATAACAAAGTGTGAATGTGTATAGAAGAGACCAGCGGGGAGTTTGCCAGAGGAAAGAGAAAAGAAAAGCAAATGACATAACTTTAAAAACTCACGAGGCACAGGGCATCTTGTTCTGTCTCTACCACTGACTGTGAGTCACCTTCAGAAACCACTTGCTGGGCTGAAATACCTGGAGTCATTTATAGAACTTTTGTGTGCTGCCTTCAGTGGACCATCTTTCTTACCAGTTCACTGACTGAGCAACGTGCCTCATGATGACTGAATCAGGATTAAATGCAATTTCATCAGCTGCCATAATGCAGAAGGTGTCAGCAGGAATATGTCTCAGGTAACGCAGAGGAAGAAAAACAGAAGCGTGTTCTCCTGTGGTGAAGTCGGCAGAGGGGAAGGGCATGTTGGGAGTCTCTGAAGATGCACTTTACTAAGGTTAAGCAGCCAACACTAGAAAGTAGAAAGACTGCTGAAAAAGGGAAGGGGGAAAGGAGAGGGATAGAGGGAACGAGAGAGAAAGGGAGAGAGGAAGGAAAGAGAGAGACCCTATAAATTCTTTACTGAGAGAGACCCTATAAATTTTTTACTTTGGACTTCTATTACAGGAAGGTGTAAAAATAGTTACAGCCCTTCATTTGAACTTGGACTTAGTAAAAAATTCCCCACCTTTTTTCAGGTCATACCCAGCAGTGCTCAGAGCTTACTCCTGGCTCTGAGCTCAGAGATTGCTCCAGGTGGGGCTTGAGGACCATATGGATGCTGGAGATGGAACCTGGGTTGGCCATGTGCAAGCGAAGTATCCTACTTGCCAGAGGATCTTGTCCCTGGTGTCTGAAGATAATAACCTTCACAGTGTTGTATAATTGGATGAATAAAAGTAAAAGGTTTAGTTGCAGAAGAGAGACTAGACAAGTGAAGTTTGATAATTGTGGTTACTTCATTTGATGGAATTTCTCAATGCTGTCTCCTCCACTTGGAGCAAAATTGAGGTGTAGGTGATGAGGTATTTGCTGAAACAGTTGATAAATGATGATTATCTGACAAAAGTAGTTTGTGGAAAACAAGTCTTTGAAATATTAGTTCTAAATAAGCTCCCCCCTTCTTTAAAACTGTAGGTTTTTCTTCTTGAGTCATTAATATCCTGCCTAAATAGTGTGAATCTCTGATCTGGAGAGTATAGTTGATTTTAGTGGGATTTTTATTAAATTCACTTTTTTAAGGATATCCCATGAAACTAGCTTTCTTCAGAGAACTAAAGAGGAAGTGATGTAGGTTTTGGAGAACAAATTACAATTTTGCCATTTCCCACTTATATGATCTTGGACAGTTAATACTGAGAAGCCTATTAAATCCCTGTCTACAAGATAAAATCCTCCCTCTTTTCTTTTTCATCCCAAAATCCGAATCCAAATTCGGATATTGGGATGAAAATAATGAGTAGCACTTGCTTGGTACAATGCCATTAAGGCTCATACCCAAATATCAGTGACTATGTAATCATTTTTATTTATATTATGAATTTGTGATTTTTTTCAACAGGAGAATATTTGACTGAAATACTTTTTCTGCAACTATGTAGAAACAGTAGATGTTACAAACTAAGTCTTTCACATGGATACAAATTCACATTAAATGGACTCTGAAATCAAGCCCGCCTCAGAGTGCCCTCTTCTTACACAATCAAGCGCAATCCCTGGAAACCTCTTTGCATATCTCTCACTTAAATTAGCCCATTGAATTGCACTAAACAAAGGTAATTTTCTTTTTTTTTTTTCCTGGCTTCATGTTCGATTTTTTAAAAAAAAAATTTTATTATACCACCGTGAGACATACAATTACAAAGGTGTTCATAATTGGTTCTTGGTAGTACAGTATACCAGCACCCATCCCTCCACCAGTCCCCCATTTCCACCATCAATGTACCCCACCCCATCCCGCCCACCCCCAGGCTGCCTCAAAAAGCAGGTAGCCCTGTTTCCCTCTCTCTCTCTCTGTCTCTGCAACTCTCTCCCTCTTCTTTTACACATTGTGGCTAGCCCTGCAGATATTTCACGATCACGATCACGATCTTCCCGTTAATCATCTATTTGCTAGAGCGGGCACCAGTAATATCTCAATATGTCCTGTCACATGCTGTAGAGCCAAGGGCATCGGCTTGGGACAGGAACATAAAGAGCCTCAAACCATTATATTAGGTCATGAGAATGATCTAATATAATTGTTACTGGCATTTGGCATATCAAATACAACACGAGCAGCTTGCTAGGCTTGCCGTGCGGGAGGCATACTCTATAAACACCTCCAAATAAAGCCTTTATTGATGAACCGCGCCGAAGTGGCCGCGCGAGCCAGGCTGCGATGGGCTGGTCGGCTGGGTGGAGTTCTGAAGAGAGGGAAGTCCAATGTGGAAAATGGCGGCGCCCATGGAGTGGGTGGGGGTCGTCTGGCTTGTTGTGAGGTTCTGCCGGGGTGGTGGGCCAAGGCTGGAACCCACCATGCCTCCCGACTGCCTCATGAACGGCTGGGCACAGGGAGAGCAAGGAACCGCTCTGCCCCATGGCTGAGAGTCTCTGGACCAGCATACCTGGGCCGGATTGAGGAAGAAACTGCTCCAGGGTGGGTGTCGATGATCCGGGCTGTGATGAGCTGGTCGGCTGGGTGGAGTTCTGATGAGAGGGAAGTCCAATGTGGAAAATGGCGGCGCCCATGGAGTGGGTGGGGGGGTCGTCTGGCTTGTTGTGAGGTTCTGCCGGGGTGGTGGGCCAAGGCTGGAACCCACCATGCCTCCCGACTGCCTCATGAACGGCTGGGCACAGGGAGAGCAAGGAACCGCTCTGCCCCCATGGCTGAGAGTCTCTGGACCAGCATACCTGGGCCGGATTGAGGAAGAAACTGCTCCAGGGTGGGTGTCGATGATCCGGGCTGTGATGAGCTGGTCGGCTGGGTGGAGTTCTGATGAGAGGGAAGTCCAATGTGGAAAATGGCGGCGCCCATGGAGTGGGTGGGGGGTCGCTCTGGCTTGTTGTGAGGTTCTGCCGGGGTGGTGGGCCAAGGCTGGAACCCACCATGCCTCCCGACTGCCTCATGAACGGCTGGGCACAGGGAGAGCAAGGAACCGCTCTGCCCCATGGCTGAGAGTCTCTGGACCAGCATACCTGGGCCGGATTGAGGAAGAAACTGCTCCAGGGTGGGTGTCGATGATCCGGGCTGTGATGAGCTGGTCGGCTGGGTGGAGTTCTGATGAGAGGGAAGTCCAATGTGGAAAATGGCGGCGCCCATGGAGTGGGTGGGGGGGTCGTCTGGCTTGTTGTGAGGTTCTGCCGGGTGGTGGGCCAAGGCTGGAACCCACCATGCCTCCCGACTGCCTCATGAACGGCTGGGCACAGGGAGAGCAAGGAACCGCTCTGCCCCATGGCTGAGAGTCTCTGGACCAGCATACCTGGGCCGGATTGAGGAAGAAACTGCTCCAGGGTGGGTGTCGATGATCCGGGCTGTGATGAGCTGGTCGGCTGGGTGGAGTTCTGATGAGAGGGAAGTCCAATGTGGAAAATGGCGGCGCCCATGGAGTGGGTGGGGTCGTCTGGCTTGTTGTGAGGTTCTGCCGGGGTGGTGGGCCAAGGCTGGAACCCACCATGCCTCCCGACTGCCTCATGAACGGCTGGGCACAGGGAGAGCAAGGAACCGCTCTGCCCCATGGCTGAGAGTCTCTGGACCAGCATACCTGGGCCGGATTGAGGAAGAAACTGCTCCAGGGTGGGTGTCGATGATCCGGGCTGTGATGAGCTGGTCGGCTGGGTGGAGTTCTGATGAGAGGGGAAGTCCAATGTGGAAAATGGCGGCGCCCATGGAGTGGGTGGGGGTCGTCTGGCTTGTTGTGAGGTTCTGCCGGGGTGGTGGGCCAAGGCTGGAACCCACCATGCCTCCCGACTGCCTCATGAACGGCTGGGCACAGGGAGAGCAAGGAACCGCTCTGCCCCATGGCAGATATTTAGAGTTTATCAATTAAGTCTCTTTGTACCTGCCATTTAGGCAGGATGTGGGAGGGGAGGGAATTGGGGACATGGGTGGTGGCTGGGGGCACTGGTGGAGGCGGGGTGCTGGAACACTGTGTGACCGAAACCCCCAAGCGTGAACAGCATTGTAATTGTATATCTCATGGTGGTATAATAAAATGTTAAAAAAAAAGTTAACTGGGAAAAAAAATTAAGTCTCTTTGTGTATATTCAATGGTGAGTTTTAATCTGCCATTACCATTTCTCACATTTAGTAAAACACTGGTATCTATTTATATCCTATTAATGAATGCAGTCATTCTATATCTGTCCTTTTCCTTCAGACTAATTTTACTCAGCATGATAGTCTCCATGTCCATCCATTTGCAGGTAAATTTCATAATTTCATCTTTTCTGACAGCTGCATAGTATTCCATAGTGTAGATGAACCACAGTTTCTTTAGCCAGTCCTCTGTTCTCGGGCATTTAGGTTGTTTCCAGATTCTAGCTATAGTAAATAGCGCAGAGATAAATAAAGAAGTACAGATAGTGTTTCTGCTATGTGGTTTTCGGTCTCTAGGGTATATTCCCAGGAGTGCTATTGCTGGATCAAATGGGAGCTCAATATCTAATATCTAGCCCATATTGTTTTCCAAAAGGGCTGGACCAGCCGGCACTCCCACCAACAGTGGATGAGAGTACCTTTTTCCCCACATCCACGCCAGCACCGGTTGTTCTTGCTGTTTTGGATGTGTGCCAGTCTCTAAACAAAGGTAATTTTCTTAGTGCTACCATTTCTCAAGAGGCATTGGTTACATTACTTAGCTCACACTGATTATTAAAAATTAACAAAATAACTTTTCCCGCTCTCTGAAATGTTTAACCATCTATTATGTGCTTTGGGGGGAAACCTAAAAACATTTCTATCTTATAAGTAAGCACATGCATGCTTATAGGGATTTACTTTCCTTGTTGTCAGAGATTGAAATGAGAGTGCTTAAGGAGGGAGCCAGAGCAATAATACAGCGGTCAGACCAACCTGCTATTACTTTGCCTTGCACATGTTTGATTCCCCAGCATCTCATATCATCCCCTAAGCACTGCTAGGAATAATTCCTGAGTGCAGAGCCAAGGAGTAACCCTTGAGCATTGGTGCCCATGGGTCCCAAACCAATAAATAAAAGAAAAAAGTCATTAATTAAAAATTAAAACCTTGATGAAAGATTCCTCAAGTTTCACCATCAGTTCTGGGGGTGTTTTGTTTTATTTTATTTTAAAAATATTTTATTATACCACCATGAGATATTCAATTACAAAGGTGTTCACGTTTGGTTTTCAGTCGTATAGTGTTCCAGCACCCATCCTCCACCAATGTCCCCAATTCCCTCCCCTCCCCCAGCCTGCCCTTATGGTAGGCTTTTTATCTCTTCTCTCTCTCTCTCTCTTCCATCTCTTATACATTGTGACTTGCAATATATACATTTAGAGGTTATCGTGTGTTTCCCTTTGGCTCTATTCAATGCTCAATTCTAGGCTAGTATTAACATTTCCAATGATTATTAGCACACTGTTCCCTTCTCTGTCTTACCTAACCTCTGACATCTGGGGGTGTTTTAATAAGAAGCAATTTGTAACTTGCAACTTGCTGCTTAGCGACTGATATCACATTGGACTGGATCCCCACCACATTGCTTAAGTTTCATTATAATAACAGGATTGGATTATCTTTCCTCTACCAAAGAGATGGTTCCCATTAGATACAAGATTATAGCAAGAGTCGCTAAGGGCCAGAAATTCTTCCCCAGGATGGTGGCAACTGGCCAGTTCATGCATGATTGAAATGAAATCAAGCTTTTCCCCTGGTGCTGAGCCCAGGATCTGTATTGCTGAGTTAGTAGCCATGGTTTCAGGCTCAAACATGAAGCCAATGTGTACTTTATGTATAGAAGATATGCAAAGGGTGGAGAAATGAACCAAAAAATAGTGCAGGGCTACAAATATTAGTGTTGTAAAACATAGTCAAAGATTTTATTTGCCTAAATCACGAGTTTGTAATAGTACTTAAGAGAAGAGGAGTTCTAAATTTGAAAGGACTTGGCTGAGAACTCCACTGGGTTTTTGTCCCTCGTCTAACTCCTGTGACTTTACTTACTGGAATTAGGAACCTGTTAGTGGGTAGAGATCACGCATTTTCATTTTGAATTCCAACTAAACATATCAGACTCTTGATACATTTGGTCAAATATATGATTGAATGTTTAAGTGGATATAGATTAGAAACCGATCTGTCTTGATGGTTCAAACACCATGGATTTTGAATCCATTCATCACTCATTAAATAACATTTTCTCCTACTCATTTTGATTGCTCACTTTTGACTTTTTTAACTGATATATTTTTTGTTTCCTTAATGGATTTAAAGCATCCTTAAAAGGGTCTTAAATAACATGGAATATCTCTTTTTATTTCCACAGAATTTTTTCTCTGGAAGGACTTTGACCCAGAGGTGGCCTGAGGGCCATTTAAGATATGTAAAAAGTGAACCATCACGTGGGTCTCATGCAAATAGATCCATTCCTAACTTCTAAAGCTTGAATTCAGTACAACTAGCACAAGCTAGACAGTGACTTTGCTTTCTGCGTTCATGTTCTATTTCAGTAAACTACTAGTGAAAGAGCAAGGTATCAAAAATGTCAGAGTATGTCAAAGAAGTCTGAGAATAGCTTTGTTTGGCTGGTGCAAAGGAGGTGACAGGGGATCAGGGGAAGACAGGAGAAAATCTGTGGTTGAGGCAGAGCCAAGTTGCGGCAGGCAGAGCAAGAAGGCTGAGGCTAATGGGAAGGATTTTCGGAAACAGCACGAAGCTTTCAGCACAGACTGACAAGATCAAAGTAGCTGGCAAGGAAGATAATTTTCACAGCAGTCCTGGATGGCCTGAATGGGCGACAATAGGTCCTGTGGTCAGCATGCTCTGTGGTGCCAATTGAGCTGCCACATCAGAAGTGCTAAAATAAACCTAATCACAGACTACCCAGGAACCACAAAAGGCAGAGCTTTAGGTGAATCTGCTTCCAGCTCAGCCACAGAGTTCTCCATGATACCCTGGACTAGTTTCCAGAGTTGGATCAGGATTGCTTTTACCAACAGGGTAAAATCATGGGCAAGTGAAAGTTTATAAACTGTGTTTTGCTTTCACAAAGGAGACTTGTAAATCACACAGAAAGTATGCTAATGCTTTCAACAGGAAAGATCTTAAGATTGTTTTATCTGGGGCCGGAGCGATAGCCCAGCGGGTAGGGCGTTTGCCTTGCACTGGGCCAGCCTGTGCCGGCCTGGGTTTGATCCCCGGCATCCCATATGGTCCCCTGAGCACCTCCAGGAGTAATTCCTGAGTGCAGAGCCAGGAGTAGCCCCTGAGCATTGCTGGGTGTGACCCAAAAAAAAAAAAAAAAAAAAAAGATTGCTTTATCTATCTGTCTGTCTATCTGTTTGTCTGTCTGTCTGTCTCTGTCTGTCTGTCTGTCTCTGTCTGTCTGTCTATCTATCTATCCATCCACCCAGTTATTTATTTTTAATTAATTAAAATAAATAAATAAATTAATTAATTATTGCTTTTTGGGTCACACCCTGGCAATGCTCAGGGGTTGCTCCTGGCTTTGCACTCAGAATTTACTCCTGGCAGTGCTCAGGGGACCATATGGGATGCCGGGTAATAGAACCTGGGTCAGCTGAGTACAAGGCTAAAACCCTACCCACTGTGCTATCGCTATGGCCCCAATTGTTCTATGCTCTTGGAAGCAAAATTTGTGGTGATTCTAAGGGCTTCTTTGGAAACTAGATCAGATGGCACCTGTATGCAGCTCAGGCAATCAGTTGTGTACTATACAATTACAGATGGCCATTTTCAGAAATGCTACCAGGACACATTACAAGGTGTGAATGGTCAAATGAGGACAACTGCCTTCTTTAGCTTGGAAAGACTGATAAGCAGGTGGCAATGTTTAATCACAACTTAGTAGTCCAGCCTCATTTGTTAGCACTCACCAATAAACTGTCAAGGTGCCCTTGGTCTTGGCCAAGAACACACTAATGATAATTGCAATTACTCCAAGATATAGCATTTGTCAATCAAATCTTCATGACAGCTATTTCAGGGAAAACCACTGAAACCAGAGACAAAGGTTACATTTCTGGGATCATCATTTGTAAAAGCCTCCTGGCATATTCCTTTTAGTCCTCCTGGCATATTCCTCTCTGAAGATCTGTGTGTTCCCTGGAACAGTCTTTTCTTAGATATAGCAGGAGGTCAATCTTCTGTTGGCTCTTTGCTTTTCTCTGCAGATAAGCAACTCCATTTCTGTCCACAGGCCCAGGGGGAAGCTACAGGCCCTGTGACGTGGCTCCGTTGTGTTCTGGTTCTCTCTTCAGCACAACCACCACACACACCCTTACATTCTCTGGCATCCCTGTAATAGTCAGGGAATCCAAAGCAACACAGATCCCTTTTGGGTGAGGATTACCTCACAGCTGGTGCATCATCATGGTTCCAGGGACTGTAAAAAGGATATTTGGAAGAATAGTATTTCGATTTTGGCTGCTACTACACACAGATTAGCTTGGGTCCCCTAAGCTTGTGGGTTGGCAAGGGCTGATAAACAATAATAACGGTGGCTATGTTCCACATGTGGGCCTCTGGGGAGTGAACTGGATCTCAAGGCAGAGGAGGAAGCTTTGTGAGTTTCAATATAAAAAAAACAACCACCAGTGGCTGGAGTGATAGTCCTGTGGGTAGGCATTTGCCTCAGCATGCAGTAGACTTGGGTTCGACCCCAGAATCCCATATGGTCCCTGAGCACCACAAGTATTAATTACTGAGTATAGAGCCAGGAGTAACCCCTGAGCATTGCCAGGTGTGACCCAAAAAAGCAAAAACAAAACAAAACAACCCCCCCCACACACACACAACATTGCAGTAGTTATAAACACCTGCTCCGGCTCCTTCTTATCGGACCAAAGCTACCTTCCGCTTTTGTGTCTCTTTCCACCCAGTTGGAGATGTGCACAGATTCTTCTCAGATGGTAAACAACTTAGTTGAGAGAATAAAAGGAGATTTGGGTGAGCAAAAGGAAACACAAGTGGAGGAGATTTTCTCCTGGGAAAGGTCTGTGTGGGAGGATGCAAGAGAGAGATGGAAGGAGAAATTGGTTTCAGGGCTGAAGTATTATGTGTTCAAAAGTGCACTTTTTGAAGACACAGAAAAAAGGACTTTAAGAGAAATAGATACCCTAACAGATCTTGATGGCATGATAAAAACATCAATGAACGAGTTTCTTTATTTCCTCTGTAAAGATTAGCATGTGGTCCTGAATGAGGAAGTTAAGATGTTAGTAAGTATTATAAATAAATCTCTGTGACAATGGCTGATCCACTCTGCTAACAGTAAACATCTATAATCTATACAGGGTCATAGATGGTGTTTTTTTTTTGAATGGGCTGGGGCTATTGCTCCCGCCCCATGGATGGTGTTTGTTTTCCCATTTTTCCAGTTCTTTGGAGGGAGGTGTTTTGCACCCCCGTGCGATGCTTACACTTCTGACTCTGCACCCAGGAATTACTCCCCTGGCTTTGCTTGGGGGTCATGAGGGGATACCAGGGATGGAACCTGGGTTGGCTGCATCCAAAGCAAGTGACCTCCCTGCAGTAATATTGCTCTGTCCCTGATGGTGGGTTTTATAGAGAAGTGCTGACTATATTCTTTTAGAACCAGTACATTTCTAGGCCAAAGAAAAACTAAGATTTCTAATTTCTAAGCCAAAGAAAAAACAGAGACTTACAGACATAGGGCAGAGCTGCTACTTGTTCTCCCTGTGCCCAGCTGCTCATGAGGCGCCCGGGAGGGATGGCGGGTTATAGCCCTGGTCCGTTACCCCAGCAGAGCCGCACAACAAGCCATCCGGCCACCATTTTCCACATCCAGACTTTTTTCTCGTCAGAACTCCACCCAGAGTCAGCCTATCACAGCCCGTCTTGCGCGACCACTTGCGGCCGCGGTTCATCAATAAATGCTATATTTAGAGGTGACTACAAGGGTATGCCACCTGCATGGCAAGCCTGGCAATCTGCCCTGTTTTATTTGATATGCCAAATACCAGTAACAATTATATTAGTTCATTCCCATGACCTAATATAATGGCTTGAGGCTCTTTATGTTCCTGGAGCGAATAGATGCCCTTGGGCTCTACTAGCATGCGACAGGACATATGGAGATATTACTGGTGCCCTCTCTAGCAAGTAGATGATCAACGGGAGGATAGTGATAGTGATAGATAGTGACATTTCTAGCAAAAAAACACAGTGGTAATTTTTAGGAAGGCAAATACAGAGTTGATATACAGTCTAAGTTTATGAATAAAATTAGTGCACTACCATTGATTTATTTTCATGATCCATTTGGGTAGTAGGAAACAGAAGGGATGGCAATCTTGATGGGAATCCACCCAATACACAGAGCTAAGACTACGACTCTGTACCACCTACATGATGAATAAGAGCCTTTTGCTTTTATTCCTTTAGATTTGCTACATGGCTATACCTTGAAAAGATCACCTGTATGAGAGCAAAAATAGTTCACAAAGCCTGTAATTAAGGCAGCATGAAGTTGTCTTCTTAGCCTCAGCACTATTCTAGGGCAAATTCTATTTGTCTTCCTTTGTTCAAATGCCCAACAACTTCCATCTTTTTAGAGTGCATTTTGCTTCCCATAAAATAATCTAGCATCTTATTGAGTGATATCAGGGTTGTACCAATTTACCTTGCTTGAAGGTCAAACAGGGGAAAATGAGAGAGAGAGAGAGAGAGAGAGAGAGAGGGAGAGAGAACCTTTCTCTTCATAAGGTTTTAGCTAGGACTTTTCAGAGAGGTTGCATGCATGAAAACGTTCAGCAAGACTTTTATCAAACTCCCACGGATTAGACAGTTAGGAGGAGTTTGGTTGCAACTGCACCAATGGAGGTATTCAATTATGGTCAAAAGAACAATATCTCAAAATGACAAAATTGTAGATGATTGACACACAAAACTCAAATTAGTTTAGAACAGTTGACTAAATACATCTTCATTTTCAGATACTGTTTAAAAATAGAAAGACAGGGGCCGGAGTGATAGCACAGAGGGAGGGGGTTTGCCTTGCACGCAACCGACCAGGGTTTGATCCCTGGCATCCCTATGGTCCCCTGAGCACCGTGAGGAGTAATTCCTAAGTGCAGAGCCAGTAGTAACCCCTGAGTATCGCTGGGTGTGACTCAAAAAAAAATAGACAAATAAATACAAATAAATGAGATTTTAATAATGAGATTTTAATAATCACTTAGGATGCAATGACCAAGTAGACTGCTTTCAATATTTTAGTATTTTTCAGCATTGGTGGCTATATATGTTAGTAAAAACCAAGACAAACAAAAACCCTACAATACTGGACATTAGGTGTACTTTCAATACCATACCAAAATTTGCCTCTTTTATATTTGCTAAAAGTCATAAATTAGACATTTTAATTGATGAAGTTGGTGAGTTCAAATACAACAGAGTATGTGAAGATCAAAGATGAGGTAAAAGAAAGCCAGAAAGCATCTCACTTAAATATTTGAGCGCAACACATGACTACTAAGCCAAAGAAAAACTATTTATCTGGCCTGAACAATGTTATTTAGATCCTCGGCTCATTCATGCTAAACAGAGGCAACATTTTCCATTCACTTCTCCAAGGTTTCTCTTCTGGAAGTCACACCTTCCTCTAGCATCCCTATTTATGGGCTTAATGCCCACGTTGAGAAGAAGTTTGGAAGGTGTTCATTGCCAAGATGATGATATTTAAATGGTAGGTCAATTTTAAACAAGGTGATTTTTTTAGGTTGTCGTAACTTATAAACATTATTCTTGCCATATAACTATAAACGAAAACCTACTAATAAAAAGACCAGAAGAATAATTATTTACAGTGATATATTAAGGCGTGTGAGCTACTTTTCTTTCTCTAAAGAAGTTAAAAGAGATGAGATTTTTAAAGTTAAAAAGGTCACATCATCTTTTACCGCTCCAAATTACTTTTGTTTCTTTTTTTTTTGGGTCACACCCTGCGATGCTCAGAGGTTACTCCTGGCTTTTTGCTCAGGAATTACTCCTGGCGGTGCTCAGGGGACCATATGGGATGCCGGGATTGAACCCGGGTCGGCCGCATGCAAGGCAAACACCCTACCTGCTGTGCTAATACTTTGGCCCTTACTTTTTTGTTTCTTTTCTTACATTTCCCTTATTTTAACAGTAAAATCTACAGGAGAATGTGCTTTCAAATCCTTGTCATTTTCAAGGCACGATCATTCAGCACTAATATCAAATACATAAACTCTTTATAGTGGGAAGTTTTCACATGGCGTTACAGCATCAGGCATACCTAGATGACATTCCAGATACAGTGAAATACCATTATATTCTCTAGGTATTCAAGACAGAGTGGAACACCACTAGGAAAGAAGTCTTTGGAATGATGAAAGGTATTTCTCTCAAAAAACAAAATGGAGAGTTTTTGGTTTTTGCCTGTAAAGGATTTTTCTTTCCGTCTTAAAAGATTATAAGGTACATCTAATATAATGAGACATGTATATCTGGTCTGTAGCATTTTTCTCTCCTTGCCAAAACTACCTATTGTGAATGATGCAAGAAGAAAAGCAAATCAAAAGTATATTCTGATATGTTTAGTTATTAGAAGAAAGGTGAAATAGCATGTTAGGATGTTTTAGTTATTTTATAATATGCATATATATATTATTA
Organism: Cryptotis parvus; assembly: GCA_021461705.1. NCBI lineage: Eukaryota > Metazoa > Chordata > Mammalia > Eulipotyphla > Soricidae > Cryptotis > Cryptotis parvus. Next base: position 15,739 of record JAJIBD010006391.1, on the reverse strand, counting down.
TTATTATTAGTTTGCTTTTGGGTCACACCCGGCAATTCTCAGGGGTTTCTCCTGGCTCTGCACTCAGGAATTACTCCTGGTGGTGCTCATGGGACCATATGGGATGCCCAGGATTGAACCTGGGTTGGCCATGTGCAGGGCAAATGCCCTACCTGCTGTGCTATGGCTCTGGCCACAACATTTCTAAAAGTGAAAACTAACTGTTCATTTTCCAGAGGAAGCCGGGATGAACTTCCCTGACACCCTGAGGTCATGTGACCCACAGTGGTTTAGGCATTTCCCCACAAATATAATGCTACTGGCCTACTAATTCACCTACTGCTTTCAACTTAATTCCTTCAGCTAATCCATATTCTCTTGCTTTGCATGCCCATCCCCTGCTGAGGGACTCAGCCACGATAATCTGAGCAAATCCACAGGCGTGTGTGTCTTCTATGCCACAGAGCCCTGTTTAACAAGCGAAAAGAGCCCGAAACCATTCTAGCCAACAGTCTGGTCTCTGGAAGAGCAAGAATTCCAAGTCCTGCTTTTCCTGCTCATTAGATGCTTTATCAGAAGTGGGCAAAGACTGACACTGAGTAGGAAGCTGGCAGCTGAGGGGCTTATTAGAATCTCTCTCATGGATTGGCAGAAAGGATTAGGGTAGGGGTGTTGTGTGAGCTCTGCCAATGGCATCCAGACAGGGGTGGGGGGAAGGGGTCCCGAACAGCCTGGACAATGAAATGCTTAAAAAACAGAATCAAGCTCAGCTGCGAATTTTTAAAATGCAGTACTGAAATACTAATAAGATGCTGGAAAGAAACCAAGTGGAATCAAACCACCTTTGAATTAACCAATAAGGGAAATGAAGTACCTTGTGGTTAGCATAGCTAATAATAATAAAAGTGATGATGCTAATTATCATCTTCTTTAGTTTTATACTTCATGAAGCAGCTTCAAGTATCCTAGTTCATTTAGTTCTTGTAATAATATAATTGACTACAATGTAGTTAATTAGTGTATGTGATATGGTACTATTGTATTATAAATAGTACAAGTGATAACACTATTAAAATGTAATTGATTGATAACTATATGTATGAAGTGATAGAAATGATAAAACTAAGTTCAAATGCAGTTGCATTTTCCATTCATTTTTATTGCTTCTTAACCTTTCCCCTCTATTTTTCTCTTGGAAAAAAGTTATTGTCATTGAGTAACATTTGTCTCTTTTAACCTACCTAATGGCTTTATGATATCTATGTTTTGCTGGGTGATAGTGGTGATGGTGACCACAGGAAGGCGCCCACTTGCCACTGGCTGTGTTGTTGCAATACAATTTTGAACTACAGATGGGTGCTGCACGTTTGGATGAAATCAACTCTGTGAAAGTTTATACTTGGGTAAACCAACTTAACAGTGAAAAATACATGTTTAATTTTCTTCAAAGAAGAAAGAAATATTTTTTTCATAGGAAGTGGGTAAGTCTAGAGAGAATGAACTCATCCATTCTTTGTGCAGTCATTATCAACCTCTGAATTCTCATCTCACTTCGTCCCAGCTCAGATTTGTTGAGTAATGAGCTGTAGGTTAGATTCTCAAAGCATCGAGAACCAGTTCTCATTTTTCTCCTTCCAGTTGCTCCTATCTAGTACCTTCTTCTCTTTTCAAATGTTCTCTGCTGTTTTGCCTATGATGTCTAAATTTATGAGCTTTCAAACATAGACATTCAGTATAGAACCACTGATGAGTGCATAGAAAACAAAATTTATCTGCATCATTGGATCTGGATCAATGAACGGCCCTGAGAGGAATAGTGTGAATGTTTGTTAACCTGCAGCCTATGAATTCTAGTGAATTATAGCTCACAATTAAGCAAGCTCTGCCATTTCTGCATGCCCAGAGACAGATGAGCTCTACTGCATGGTCAGCTCTCCCGATAATCACTGTCTGATCCTTACCAGTTCCCATCAATTAAAAGGGAATGATAACATCCCCTCATTTGTAGGGATTAAATGAACTGCTCCATATGAAATGTGTAGTTCTCTGTGTCCCAAAATAGCAGCTCCCACATAAAATACTAACTCCTCTTATCTTGATGATGAATTTAAGGCTGAACAGGGAAAAATAATATAAGGCATCCTCTGCAGAGAGTAGAGGATGATTTCAGAAAACTGAAGAAATTGGAGGTAGAAAGAAGTAAATTATTGTTGGGAAAAATAAGACTGATTAGCAAAACTGTAAATATAAAGAGGTGCTAAATGACACTTTATTTTGGAGAGGCTGGACAAAATGTCAGTGCTCAGGGCTCTGTCCTCAGGGATCACCCCTGGCTGGGACTGTATGGTCTTGGCCACTTGCCAAGCATCACCTTAACCACTTACTGTCTCTTTGGACCTGATAAAGAACACGTTAGAGAAGAAGTCAACTTGCACAAGTCACACCAGAAAAAAAAGTGAAGGGAAAATAACATGAGAGAAAAGAATCAATAAGAAAGATAACCCTGTCTGCTACTGCCTCCACAGCCACTGCTGGGAGGAAGAGACTGCATTTAACTCAGGTTGGGTTGGAAGATTCTGGAGTCAAACTTGAACACGTTTGGTTGGACCTATGCATGACAGTACTGGAGAGATGCTCTGGGATTCTGTCACCATTAGCTTGTTTCTCATAGAAATCTGACTGCCAATCAAACTCCTTTAAAAACAAAATCACTGTTGTCTTAATTTGCAATTCTCTGAATATTAGTGATAATGAACATTTTTTCATATGCCTTTTGGCCATTCAAATTTCTTCCTTGTCAAAGTTTCTGTTCATTACTTCTCCCCAGTTTTTTGATGGGGTTGGCTGTTTTCTTCTTGTAAAGTTCTACCAGTGCTTGATTTATCCTGGATATACCCATATCCTGGATATGGTATCCTTTAGGGACCGCATGGGTATCCTTATAGGGATCCTTATCAGAAGGGTATTGGTTGAATATTCTTTCCCATTCTGTGGACTGTCTTTGTATTTGGTCACTGTTTCTTTTGAGGTGAAGAAGCTTTTTAGTTTCATGTAGTCCCATATGTTTATCTTTGCTTCCAGTTGCTTTGTTAGTGGTGTTTCATCTTTGAAGATGCCTTTAGCTTCAATGTTGTGGAGGGTTTTTCCTATATTTTCTTCAATGTACTTTATGGATTCAGGTCTGATATTGAGATCTTTAATCCATTTTGATCTGATTTTTGTGATGGTATTAGACAGAGGTCCAAATTCATTTTTTTTACATGTAGCTGCCCAGTTTTCCCAGCATCTCTTGTTGAAGAGGCTTTCCTTGCTCCATTTCATGCTTTTTTCTCCTTTTATCAAAGATTAAATGATCATGTGTTTGAGGATGAGTGTCAGGATACTCAATTCTATTCCATAGTGCCAAGGTCTGTTTTTATTCCAAAACCATGCTGTTTTAATTACTACTGCTTTGTAGTACAGTTTGAAGTTGGGAAAGGTGATGCCTCCCATCTTCTTTTAACCAAGGACTGCTTTAGCTACCCATGGGAGGTTTATTATTCCATACAAATGTTAGGAGTGTTTGGTCAATTTCTTTGAAGAAATAGGATATAATATAATAATATATACTATACTATACTATACTATACTATACTATACTATACTATACTATACTATACTATACTATAATATGATATAATATAATATAATATAATAAATACCCTATAATGGGTATCTTTATAGGGACCACATTGAATCTGTACAAAGCTCTAGGGAGTATTACCATTTTGACAATGTTGATTCTCCCCATCCATGAGTAGGGAATGTGTGGTTGCAGGGAGAAAGAGACTCTCACCCATTGTTGGTGGGAATGTCGACTGGTCCAGTCTTTTTGGAAAACAATATAGAATTCTTCCAAAGACTAGAAATTGAGCTCCCATTTGACCCAGTCATACCACTCCTGGGAATATGTCCTGGAAAGCCAAAAACACACAATAGAAACACCATCTACAGCACTATTCACAATAGCCCAAATCTGGAAACAACCAGAGTGTCAGAGAACTGATGACTGGATAAAGAACTTTGGTACATCTACATGATAGAATACTATGCAGCTGTTAGGAAAAATGAAGTTATGAAATTTGCCTATAAATGAATGGACATGGAGAGGATCATGTTGAGTGAAATTATCCAGAGGGAAAAAGACAGATATAGAATGACTACATTTATTTGCATGATATATGTATATATATGTGTGTTTACATATGTATATATATAATTAAACCAATATCCAAGGTCAGGCAAAACATGGATCAGGTGGTTTTTTCAAAGGTGGAATCTACTACAAGCGTGTGGGAGTTAGAGGTTAGGTAAGACAGAGAAGGGAACAGTGGGCTAATAATTGTCGAAAATGATAATACCAGCCTAGAACTGAGCATTGAATACAGGCAAAAAGATACACATGATAACCTCTAAATGTATGTATTGCAATCCACAGTGTTTAAGAGGAGGGAGGAGAGAGAGAGAGAGAGAGAGAGAGAGAGAGAGAGAGAAAGAGAGAGAGAGATGGAGAGAGAGAGAGAGGAGATAAAGAATCTGCCATAGAGGCAGGCTAGGGAGGGGAAGGGAATTGGGGACATTGGTAGTGGGAAATGGGCACTGGTGGAGGGATGGGTGCTGGAACACTGTATGACTGAAACCCAAACATGAACATCTTTGTAATCATATATCTCATGGTGGTATAATAACTTGATCACTTGACTTCCCGTAGATTATTGATTACTCGAGCGGGCCCCAGTAACATCTCAATATGTCCTGTCATATGTGAGATAGCCCAAGGGCATCTGCCCGCTCTAGGAACATAAAGAGCCTCAAACCATTCCATTAAGTCATGGGAATGAGGTCTATAATTGTTACTGGTATTTGGCATGTCAAATATGACACGGGTAGCTTGCCAGGCTCTGCCGCGGGTGGAATAATCTTGTAATCACCTCAAAACTTGAGAATTTATTGATGAACCGCACGGCTGGGCTGCAATTAGCTCTGTGACATCAAGACTTTCAAACCCCAAATCAGCAGCTCTGACCCAAAGAAGACAATTTTCAGGTTTTTTTTGGAAAATAAAATTGGACATTTTTTTGGGCATTCTACCCATGGAAAGAGGGACAGTGTAGGTCAAAGTTCCAGTAGTGAAGATGGCCCAGGAGAAAAATATCCAACAGCTCATGCAGTCAGGTCTTTATGATGGAAAGTGCAATTTCCACAGTGTTGTCCACAGGAATAAGGAAATACAATGGGTGACATGTGAGGATGGAGGGGAGAAATGGAGAGAAATGTCAATCTCCTTCATGGTACTGACAACTCATTTTTACTTCTGCATTTTATTTTATTCGGCTTCTATTTCATAATATGGTTCCTCTTTCCTGTGCCATAACCCTTGGAAATACCTCAGAAGATCAATGATTTTGGAAAAGCACCTTCCATGAATTTTCTCAGTAAAACTATAAAGCTGTCATCACGTAGAAGAGACAAATGTTCCCCGAGACGCAGCACAGCTTCTCCCACATTACTATAATGTCCGCTGCCCCTAGAATCATAAATCCTCTGATCACATTGGTTTAAAAGGGAAATTGGTTTGGTTGGCAGGTCTGGCAAGATCTTAGGAGGAAGAGTACTCATTTTGTCTCCTATCAAATCCTGAGCTACCTCTGCAGAGTTAAATTCAGACCAATGCCACTGTAACTTGTAATTTCACATGACCTGTGAAATCTGCACAGGTCATACAAAAATGGAAGATTAGTGCCCTCATGGACAAAAGGTCCATGAGGTTTGGTGATGTGGTCCCTACTCAGAAGAATGTACCTGCATCACTTGCCTAGTTAATCGTGAACTACCTTATGCCGTTCAGATTTTATATTAATGGCTAAGATGATGAGATTAATAATGAGGGAAAATGCTTTAAGAATTTTAACTCTGATGAAATGTGACATTGAAATCATTACACCTTTGAGGATCAGTGAGAATATATAGTGAAAACTATCACCTTTGGAAATTCAAATTTTTTTTTTAATTTGTATCATTCTCCAGCTGATAAGAAAGATATCCCAGGGATATTCTCTTAACATGGTGATAGAGGCTGCTTTCAGGGTTATGCCTGATTTAGAAAACTGATTTGGTAAACAGTTTACTTTTTTGAAGGATGCTTATAGAACTTGCCTTTTTCTTATTTTATTTTTCCTAACATAGTCAAGGGATTAAGTGATCAAACAAATATGTACCCAACTTCAAATACAGGATGTGCTCAAAGGAAAGTGTTTTCTGTATTTGTTGATGCATTTTTTTTCATTGTGGAGATAATGAGAAAGGAGTGAAACAGGAGAGACTGGTTATCATCAAGTCTAGTAAGAAAGCAAGATTTGTGAATATTTCTCTTCTCATCCTTCCTTGTTCGTTAGGAAAGTATGGCTTTCCTCCCTGGAAAAAAGTGTTCAAAAATGTCTTCTATCATGACACAAGCAACTTAATGTATCATATTTTTTTCTCAGGGATACCTGAATTTTGAAAACTTCCAGGAAGAAAATGATCAAGATTCAACATAAATCATGGGTTGCCTAGAATGACTTTTAGACTTCACTAAAGAAGATATTTTTTCTGTGGTACATACAGCTTCTCTCACATCCTAATCAAATCTTCGATTGAGATAGAGATAGATTCTACTTGCCTTTTTACATGAAAAAATAAGTCTTGAGTCTCAGTTTCTTTTCCTCACCAAAGCTATATATTGCTAGGCTGAAGATGGTGTCTGCAGTGGGTAGCTGGTAGGGGTGGGAGTGCTTTTGAACTGCCTTACAACGTGCTGCCTTGTCAACTCTTATTGTATTTCTTATCTAATGAACTATGTTTAATTTTTACAAAGGCTCAGTCCTAAGTGTGAAATGAAAGCAGGGACACCGTGATGTTATGGGGTTCCATATATTTTTGTTTAGTATATGTTAAATGGTTATTTGCTTAAGGAGAGGGCTGCGGCACTTCAATTCCTACTTCTCCTGGGAGTTGAAGGTGGTGTCAGCAATAGACACTGGTTCTATTTTCTAAGCGCCTGACTTTATCAAAACAGAAACCTCTACTACATCTCACAATAGAAATGGTTGAGGGTTTTTGATTATTGTAAATGTCAGAGATTCATTAGAGGGAAGTGGAGAAAACAAAGTCTATTTTTGTATAATACAGAGCATAAGAATAAGCAAAGTTGGCCTGTCCTGGCTGGAGCTTAAGCTTCTGCAGCAAATGCCTTTGGTCACTAGGACTATCCACGTGCAGCGGGTCTGCTAACCCTTGTCCCAGGGGAAGCTCAGAGTGCATATGGTATCATAAACATGGAAGCAGTGATTGTGCGAGTATTAAATGATACTACACAATATTTGTCTGGGTAGCTTTTAGAATGCTGAGTTGAAATATGTGGTAGAAAATCATTCTTACAACATTCAAGGTGCTTCTCTTTTAAATTTCACTTGTGTAAGAAATGAAACCCATAAACCAGCACCAAGTAATGCAATTTATAAAAGTTCATTATAGACATCCTTTTCCTTTAAGTATGAGAGCTGCTTGGCAGGAAATGTACAACTTAGTGACTAAGCTTTGACTTTTCTATGAGCCTAGAACCATGGCTCAGTTACTAAACCTATTTAGCATTTATATTTTCCCCCTTATGGTTCTTTGTCATATTTTGCATTCTCCTTCATAATAAATCTTTACTTAATCATTAAAAATTAGAGTTCAGATGCTCTTTAACCACACTGACACCATGGGAAAGTTAGTTTTAATCTACTAGTGGCCCTGAATGTCTTCAGTCTGTTCACAGTGGAAAGTATCCTTTAGCGGGTATGTTTGCCTGACGATTCCTGCTAGCATCTCTTCTGCAGACCAGCAAGTTCATGCTTGCTCAAAGTTTATGAAAAATGCGGATTCAGATCTCACCGCAGACCCATAGGATCAGAGGCGCCTTGTCAAAGATCCCTGGATGCCAGGGCCTGAAGGAATAGTGCAGTGAGAATGGCTGACTTACAAGCACGTGGCTACTAGTTCAAATATCCCAGGCATTACATGGCAGAAGAGTGTCAGACAAGGAGGAAGGATAGCATCTTGCTAAAAACAAGTGCCTAGGTGATTAACATGCATGCTAAATTTGATATGTATTAAACTAGATCTCCAAGGCACTACCATAACTAACCACTATTATTATTAAGATGAGAAAATTAGCATTTATTGAGTACCTAATGATGCCAGACTATATTAATTAATGTGAGGAATTTAGAGCTGCTGATACGTTCATTTCTCCTGAAGATTTTTCTAGTTGGCAACAAGGGAGCAGCCATGACTTCTCAGGGGGGCACTTTTTTTTAGCTACTTATTCTATCAGAAATTTGCTTAGCTACTATTTACAGATTGTCCATCTGGAAAGAAAAATGCAAATAAGAAGCCTGGTGCTGTTCACCTGGAAATCTCAGAATAATAACCCATAATTCTCTTCCCTATTTTTTCTCCCTGCCTCCAGTCCCAATAAGCTCCAATATATCTCATTAGTAGGAGGGCAAAAAACAAACAAAAATCAACTACCTGTTGAGAAAAAGAGATAAAAATTCAATTTAATAAGACTGACAACAAGTAGTTTAACTTGGGCATCTGCTCTGATGCAGAGCAATTTCCCCTTGCATTGCAAACACCTGTTTACAGTCTAGGCTTTGACATGATCTCATCCAATGGCTGATCATTCAGGGGTTCACTGAAAGTTGTAAGGGATGGGTACATCTTGAATGCTTGCTGTATTTCACAACAATTTAATTTTCTCCCTAAGACAGGGCTGTATCAAGCAGTTCAAAGTCTGATGTTTTGCAGGGTGACATTTTTGCCTGAAGACAGCAGGAACTGAGCTGTTACGAAAGATTGTCAAGGCAAAAAAGCTAAATGTCAATGGAAGCCCAATGTCACTGGTTTTGCTCATCTCTACCAATGGAATTGTATTACTAACATAGTTTATCATAAGGCTTACTAAGAGCTTGTTTAGAAGATGCCACCAAATAAATCCTTAGCATTTCTCATGTAGGAATGTAATGTTACCAAATGAATTGTTGGAATTATCAGCATAAGCTCCCTTTATTATTTCACAGATGATGGCCCTAACTTCTTTATACTTGCCTCAAACTAAGATAATCTGGCTACAGTGTTTCCAGCTAAATGGAGGCAGTTAGACAGTGCAGGGATCAAGGCGCTTGCCTTGTATGTGGCTGTCCCAAGCTCAACCACTAGCACTGAATAGGTCCTCTGAGTAATACAAGGAGTGATCCCTGAGCTCAGCATCAGGAAGAATCCCTGCAGAACGGCATAAAGTTTTTATTGTTTGTTTTTGCCCCCCTGCTAATGAAATATATTGGATTTCTGTGGGTGTGGCTACAAATAAAAAATACTACTCAATAAATTAAAGGACTTTAGGTAATGAAATACCAAAGAAGTTGATATATGTTTTTAATATTTTATTTTAAAAATTGTGCTGCAAACAAATGTTTTTTTGACAGTAAAGGTAAAATAATGATTATCAGCAATTCTATGCTATTAAGAATAATCATTAAAATATTATAAAGACTTTTTATACTAATCGTTAGTTTGCAATGTGAACTAAAAATAAATGGATTACTTATTCTCAAGTTAATATAAGCAAGGATAATATCAATTTTAGAATTTGCAAAAAATCAGATCTGTTTATAGATATGTAATAATTTAAATATTGCTGCTTGACCAAATAAAATAGCTATTTTGTGGAATTAAATCAAAACCTACTAAAATTTCTGATATAACAAAAATACAGAATGAGATGTAAAAATAAATTTACTTGAAATTTATTCATTTATCAATATCAAATTTAGCTTAATATTTTAGACATTATTTAATAACTTATGTATAAATTAACAAACAGAAATACTACTCCTTGTTCAGAGGTTGATGAAAAGCAAGGATTTATAGTCAAAATAAATTTCCAAATTTGTATAGTCACTTCCACATTTTACTGGTAGGAAAATCTAAGCACAAAGAGATTATAAGTCAAATTCCCAGTTGATACTTAAAACACAGAATTTCAATAGCACTTTGTTGGTTATCACTCCCCTTGTTCTAATTTCTAAATATTATGTGGTATTGAAGTAGCTATTTGAGTTATATGCTGGTCACATGAAGAATTCAATGCAAAATACAGTTCAGCACAAGGAGAAAATATAAAAGTAATAAGTGGGAGAGATAAATTATAGTTGAACCCTAAAGTTTTTATCCTGTGAAAATTTTCCCTCACTGTGACCTTGAGTCTATTATAATCTGTATTTTTTTCAAAGCAGAAATATTTGCTATAAACAGATTAAAACTGTTCTCAGCCAAAAGGTAATCTGAGAAGACCATGTTTCATTGTCTGCAAATACTACCCTTGATCACCTCAAACACAGAAGATTTTGTTCAGAGTCAGGAGTGACCCCTGAGCAATGCCGGGTGTGACCCAAAAGAAAATAAAAACACAGAAGATTTAGTAAAGGGAGAATTCCCTGCACTCCTCAAGAAGATATGTCTTTATGCCACCTCACCATCTGTCAAGATACTCTGCCTAATCCCAACAGATGATCTATTTCCTTTCCAAAAGCTCAAAACCTAAGGACCTCCTCTTGATTACACAATACCTAATCTGTTGGATTTAATTCTGCCTGAGGATTTTGGTAAGATTTCAAAGCTTCTAGGAATGATTTTACTTCCAAATTTATGATCTATTGCTTACCCTCAATTTTCAAAAAATCCCCAGTATGGGCAGGCAGTCTCCTCACTAGTTACTTTAATGTAACTAGGTGAGTTACATAAAAAATTAAAAAAAAGAGACTCTATAGTCTCTTTTTTTACTGAAAAAAGGAAAACCCTGCTTGTGCCATTCAAGCATGTCATGATTTATATTTTATATTTTATAGTCATTTCCATGACCTGATGGAATGGTTTGAGGCTCTTTATGTTCCTGGAGCTAGCAGATGCCCTTTGGCTACACTAGCATGTGACAGGACATATGGAGATGTTACTGGTGCCCGCTCGAGCAAATCGATGAATGGGAAGACAAGTGATACAAGTGATAGTTTATAGTACTATTAATAATGGTTTCTCATACATGGAATTCCTAGATGTGTTACTTTAAGAATAATTAAAGAGGTGAACTCCAATCAAGTTGGACATCCTTAAGAGGGAACCAACGATTCTGCCAGTACCCTGTAGATCAGCCCATGCTGGAGAAAAATGAAGTCACTGGTACTTTATTTATTGATCTTCCAGAGGTAAACAAAATTCAAATTCTTGAAACAAAGCATAAAAACTATATTAGGTTCCTGAAATGGAGATAAGTTGAGGAACACTTGCCTCTCACACATGAGGTGCTGGGTTTGGCTCCTAGCACCGCTATAAAGAAAAGACAATTGTATTAAAATAAAAAATCCTAGCGCAGGAGAGACAGTGCAGAACATAAGGCTCTTGAGGCTGACTCCAGTTTGAATCCCCAGCACCACAACTGATGCTCTGATCCCTGGTCAAAGTGATTCCTCTGAGCACAGAATCAGGAGTAAGCCCTGAGCACTGCTAGGTAAGGCCTCAAGCCAAAATTTTCTTTTTTACTAATTTAAAAAATCCTTAAGTAATCCTCAGAGAATTCACAAACTGGTATCAAAAATTCTTTTTAAATGGCTACTCCTCTTAGGGACATTGGGGTCTATGGGGGAGGGAAATGAGTCTAATGAGTTTATTGGGAAGAGGTGTGGTATCAGAATAACATCTCATCACAGTATTGTAAGTTAGAGGTTCAATCAAAATAGCTACTCATTTTTGAAAGACTGAACAAAAGATAGCAATAATTGGCTAAGACTCAATAGCATTTTAGTATTGGAGAAAAATACCCCAAAGTGTGATAAATAATAAGAAATGGGGGCCCGGAGCGATAGACCAGTGGGTAGGGCGTTTGCTTTGCACATGGCCAACCAGGGTTTGATACCCGGCATCCTATCACTATCACTATTACTATCTTCCCGTTAATCATCTATTTGCTAGAGCGGGCACCAGTAATATCTCCATATGTCCTGTCTCATGCTAGTAGAACCCAAAGGCATCCGCTTGTTCCAGGAACATAAAGAGCCTCAAGCAATTATATTAGGTCACGGGAATGACATAATATAAATGTTACTGGTATTTGGCATATCAAATACTACACAAGCAGCTTGCCAGGCTTGCCGTGCGGGTGGCATACTGTTGTAGTCACCTCTAAATAAAGCATTTATTGATGAACCGCGTGGCCGCTAGTGAGACAGGATGTGATACTCTGGTCTGCTGGGTGGAGTTGGACAAGACGGAAGTCCGGATGTGGAAAACGGCGGGCCCCATGGAGTAGGGGAGGTGGTCTGGCTTGCTGTGAGGCTCAGCTGGGGTGGTAGGCCAGGGCTAGAACCCGCCATGCCTCCCGGGTGCCTCACGAGCAGCTGGGCACAGGGAGAGCAAGTAACAGCTCTGCCCCATGTCTGAGAGTCTCTGGTTCAGCATACCTGGGCCGGATTGAAAAAAAAACTGCTGCAGGGTGGCTGTCAATGATCCGGGCTCTGATAGTCTGGCATCCCATATGGTCCCCGAACACTGCCAATAGTGATTATCTATTATTAATGGAATCTGTAACTAGACTATACACAAACACAAAGTCTTACTGAGAAAGGAAAACCCTGGCTGTGCCATTCAAGCATGTCATGATTTACTGACGACGTTAGCCACACCCTCAGTGATGAACAGTCCTCAAGCTTGGACCCAAGACTTAGGTTTAAATCTTGATTCTGTGATCCACTATTTCAAAGTCTTAGAAAGAAAGTCATTATTTTTTGTATCTTACATTTTACTATCTTTAAAACCCTGTCTAATCCTTACACCCAAAAGCTTTATATGAGAATATTTTTGGTTTTAACAAACTTCCATAAATGAGAAAGCAATGAATTTATTTATACTTAGTTGAATGTGAAGAAATTTTAATAAAATGACCTCACTCATTTATGAACATTAAACCATGCTAACATTGAAAATCTACCCCTTTTTATGGCAAGAATCTACGTGATGCCAAGAAAGTGACTTCTGTGTGGACTGGTTCGGAGGGCCCCTTCAGAGTCTGGCCTATAGTTCTTTTTAAGTTCATTTTTGAACATTGATTCCACACTTGATAGCTTTTTGATGAACAGACTGAAACCTCTCTGTGGGCAGCTTTTCTGTCTTGTGCATCATTGTTTCCCCTGCCTTCCAGTACAAGGTTTGGCACATATGGCACCCTGTAGGCACTGAATCCTACAGAAACAACAAATAAGTAGCATAGTTAGTTTTCCATGGAATGATCAGGGAGAAAAATTGAAGCACAGGAGAAAGTTGGATTTTTCTGTAAAGAATAAAGATTTTTCTGTAAAATATAAGGCTATTAGCCTATAGCCTTGATTCAGGGACCAAGGTGGAGGAAGAGAAAGGAAAGAGGGAGTGGGAGTTGGAGAGGGGAGAGGGAGAAGGGGAGTGGGAGAGAGAGAGAGGCTATAGAGAGCGATAGAGAGACAGAGAGAGACAGAGATAGAGTGACAGAGAGGAGAGAGGGGAGAGAACAACTGCAAAAAGTGAAATACAAAACAGAAAGAATAACTTTGTGTATCATGACCAGTTAAGTGCATATTCCCCCAACTTCCTGCTCCCCTCCCTCTCTCCCTCCTTCCCTCCCTCCCTCCCCTCCCTCTTGGCCTGCCCCTACTGCCAGCCTGCCTGCCTGCTGAGGGTTGGACTACACCTGAATGTGTTCAGGGTACACCCTTGACTCTGTGCTCAGGGATTGCTCCCGGTGGGCCGGAGGGTGGTAGTGGTGGGGAGGGTGGGAGTCCATGGGAGGGTATCTGAGCTCAGCCTGGGTCAGCTGTGTGCAAGTCAAGCACATTTCCTGCTGTACTATCTCTCTAGCCCTTTAAATCAGTTTTCTGAGCAGCATTTATTTGTTTAGAATTCATTATTTAAGACTGAAGTACAGGATTTTTTTTTATAAGCACATACATGATACTGTAAGCTTTCTGGACCTCCCCAGGGTACCGCTTTGGTCCCATGCCCTCATGTTCTTATCTTCACACTGAGTCCACAGGTTTTTAATCCTGTCTCTTTAGAACTAATCCTCTCTCTCTAACTCCAGAAAGACCTGCTTCCTCTCTTGTATACAGTCTTGTTACCTAAGGAAATCTTTTTGCTCTTAAGCTTTCAGAAAAGGCCAGGATTATACTGAGCCTTTTATTTGTTTTATGACTTTCCAAGGGAAACCAAGTCTTAGTATGACCAGGAAAATGTATCATTACTTTAAACATTAAATAAAAAAGAATTGAGTAGAAAACCAAACAATCTCAGGACTAGCATATCTATGTTAATACTACAGAGATATCCAGATGTACAAACTCTTCTTAAAACTTTTATTCTGTAGATCAATCAATGATCTTTACCAAAATTTCGCAATGACTTCCATTTCCCACGTCTATGTTTCAATACCACAGTCCTCACAGAGTACCTGCTTTCCTCCTCATTATGGCTCCCATTCCCTCTTTCTGACCTACTCCTGTTTCCTTAATCCCCTACCACTCCCAAATCAGGCTCAGCTCTGTAGACCAGTTCTCAAGATCAGTTGACTTTGGTCATTTTTTGCTTTTTAAAAGAAACTATTGATCTTAAAAAGTTGTACAATGAGCTTTCTTTCTCTCTCTATATCTATATCTATCTGTATATATATATTTCTTTTTGGGTCACACCCAGCGACGGTCAGGGTTATTACTCCTGGCTCTTCACTCAGGAATTACTCCTGGTGGTGCTCGGGAAGCCATATGGGATACTGAGGATTGAACTCGGGTCGGTCGCATGCAAGGCATATGCCCTACTGTATGCCTTGTACAGTGCTATCTCTCTGGCCCCCCTTTTTTTCCTTTATAAATAATACCTAATGATGCTTCTTTTTTTGGGGGGTTTACTTTCTCTAGTTAAAAAAATAAATTATCTGTCAATAATTTCATTGTCTATTTTCTTCTTTATTTAAGCTTTTTTTTTGGGTCATATCCATCAATGCCTAGGGTTACTTCTGGCTCTGCACTCAGGAATTACTCCTGGTGGTGCTAGGGGACCATATGGGATGCTGGGATCGAATATGGGCCAGCCGTGTGCAAGGCAAATACCCTACCCTCTGGACTATGGCTCTGGCCCTGTCTATTTTCATTTAATTTTCATTTTAATAGTTCTCTTCACAAAGCTACAGTTGTATAACTGCAGAGTAAATGAGGCTTTTACCTTCCAAATGAAGCCATTGAAGCTGTGTTTGGAGACACAAGCCTCATCTTGGCTCTGTTATATTTGTGCTCTAGTTGATTAATGTGACTTAGGAATCTCTGTGCAAGCGATCAAGGAAACTTATCTTTCACTTCTGAGTCTAGTTTTGTGTTTGTCTCTGTTTGGTTTTTTGCACAATTGCCAGGCTAGAGAAAGGATGTTTATCTTAAGCAATACTCAAAAAAACTAATGAGAAATTGTCTTGGGTAATCCTCCCAGGATTAAAATGTAACTATATTTTTATTAAATGTAGCTGAGAAGATAGTATCTGGTTAATAGCAGTTAAAATATATGTCCTATTTATTACCATTTATATCTGTACAGAGCCTGGTTCATCACAAATTTATTTCCCATTCCTTCA
>JAJIBD010006390.1:0-70990 GCA_021461705.1 Cryptotis parvus | reverse complement strand
AAAATGTACTTAAAAAGGATTTTAAAGTCTGAAGTGGAGTCAAGTGGTGTCTTTTCATTCTCCCTCTGTTAGCTGGGAAGCACTGGCCCTTCTTTCTCTTTACTGCCCTTCACAACAAAGCCTAGGGTTTCAAGAACTGCAGCTATTCATTTTAAAAATGAATTTATGGACCGTAATAATCTTGCATGTAAATTATGCATTTTTCTACAAAAATATCTCTAGTTGGCAATTTTTCTGCATTATGCTGTTTCCACAAGACAGAAATACAGAGGATTGGCCTGGATCCTGGCATCCTTAATCAATCCCCAGTGTTCCTGCAGGTTCTCAGGGAAACTCTTGTTACTGTTACTAAAGCTTTTTTGATTCCAAGACCCCTGGAGGGTCTTGGCCTTGGGCTAGAACTCAGGCCCTTTTGCCCCCAGCTGTTTTACGATTATTTCTGAAAGCACTTTTCTTGGTTTTGACTCTAGGCCAACATGAGAGAAGGATGTGAAACCTTTTAGGAAGTATATCAGAGATAGAGCCTTTTAACCCTTAAATGTAGAACTCTTATGTTTTCCTATGACTGTGGCTCTGGGGGTGTATTATGGTTCCATACAAGTTTTATTATTGTGTGTTATGACTGCTTGAGAAATGTCATCTGAACTTGATGGGTATTGCATTAAATCTGTATAATAATTTTAAGTAGCAATGTTATTTTGACAACATTGAGTTTTCCAATCCATTAATATGATCTTTGATCCACAATGGTTTTCGCTTCTTTCATAAGTGACGGTACTTTCATTGTATAGATCCATCCTTCTTTTATTGATTTCCTAGATGCCTGATATTTTGTATTCTAATTTGAATGGAACAGAGACTTTGATCACTTTCTTCTGATTCATATTTGTATTTAGAAAGTGACATTTTTATGTGGTGACTTTGTAGCCCACTTTGCTGTTTTATATTATTGATTTTAGGAGATTTTGAGGAATCTTTGGGGTTTCTATGTTTATTATTATGTTGTTTGAAAGCAATAATTTTGCATCTCCTTTCCAATATAGATCTCTTTGATTTTTTCTTGTCTGGTTGTTATTGCTAGGGCAGCAGACCAGCCTATCACAGCCCTGCTCATCAAGATCCACCCTGCAGCAGTCTTTTTAAATCCGCCCAGGTATGCTGGATCCAGAGACTCGCAGACATGGGGCAGAACTGCTACTGGCTCTCCCTGTGCCCAGCCGCTCACGAGGCGCTCGGGAGGGAGGCGTGGTGGTTCCAGCCCTGGCCCGCCACCCCAGCAGAGCCTTGCAACAAACCAGACAACTCCCACTCCATGAGGGCTTCCATTTTCCACATCCGACTTCCCCTCATCAGAATCTTCACCCCAGCAGACCAGCCTATCATCCCTGCTCGCAAGCGGGCACACAGTTCATCAATAACTGCTGGATTTAGAGATGACTACAAGAGTATGTTACCCAGACGGTAGAGCCTGGAAGGCTACCCGTGTCATATTTGATATGCCAAATACCAGCGAACAAATTATAGACCCTCCCCATGACCTGATGGAATAGTTTGAGGCTCTTTAGGTTCCTGGAGCAAGCAGATGCCCTTGGGCCTTACTTGCATGAGACAGGTCATATGGAGATGTTACTGGTGCCCGCTCGAGCAAATCAACTGATGAACGGGAAGACATTGATACAGTGACAGTTGTTATTGCTAGGACTTCTAATATTGCATTAGATGAAAGTGGACATCCTTGCTTTGTACCTGATTTCAGAGATTGCTTTCAGTTTTTACCCCCAGATAATGAAACTGGCTGTGGTTGTTATAGATGGTCATTATTATTTTGAGGGAGGTTTCTTCCAACCCTACATTATTGAGGGTTTTTATCACATCTGAATGTTGGGTCTTGCTCTATACTCGATTGATCTGATCATATAATTTTTATATTTCCTTTTATTGACATTGTGTATTAATATAATTAATTTACATTTTTGTAAAAACCATCGTGCATCCCTGAGATGAAGACTACTTTATTGTGGAATATTTTGATATGCTGTTGGATTTAGTTTGCTAAGGTTCTGTAGAGGTTATTTACATTGATGTTCACCAGGGAAAACGATCTGAAATGCCTTTTTATCAGTAGTTCTGTTTTTAGATATTAGTAAAATGTTGCCATCACTGAACCTATTAGGAAGATTCCTGTTTTCACTAATTTGGAGAGCTTTAAGAGTAAAAGTAAGTCTTCGCTGAAAATTTGATAGAACTCACCAGTGAAACAAATCTGGAAGAGATTCTCTTGCAGTTCCAGTTTACTTGTTTGTGATTGACATGTTCTGATTTTCTGCTTCCCCCACGCTCAGTTTTGGGAGATCACATAATCCTAAAAAATCTATTTCTCTGATTCCAAGTTTAACAGAATAAAGTTGCAAATATTAATCTCTTGATC
The DNA here is from genome assembly GCA_021461705.1 of Cryptotis parvus. Taxonomy (NCBI): domain Eukaryota; kingdom Metazoa; phylum Chordata; class Mammalia; order Eulipotyphla; family Soricidae; genus Cryptotis; species Cryptotis parvus. The sequence goes on along the minus strand of JAJIBD010006390.1, from coordinate 68,562 downwards.
TATTTTTCTTATAAATTGTGAATGCATCTTAAAAGGATGCTGTCTGTTGATTGTACTGACCACTGAGCTGATAAACAGATCATAGAATGGCCTGTAGGGCATGGCTCCACATTGGAGCTTAGACTAATTAATTTGTAGAATCTACTTTGGTTGTGTCAAAGAAGTATTAGGTTTTTAATGAAAAGTGTGAGAATTTCTGTCTATAACGTGGATCTACCTAGAATGTAGATCTCCTAGAAAAGTGAGAAAAATGTTGGAAATGATTATGTGAACAGTGTAATAACTAGATGTTTGGGGCCGGAGCAATAGCAAAGCAGAGAGGGAGGTGCATTGGCCTGTATGTGGCCAACTCTAGGTTTGATCCCCGGCATTCCATATGGCTCCCCCGAGCTCCACCAGGAGTAATTCCTGAGTGTAGAGCCAGAAGTAATCCCAGAATATATCCAGATATGACCCAGAAAGAAAAATTAGATGTTTTCAGGAAATATGGGATTTTTTTTACTTAGAAATATTGTTTCTACAGTTATAATTATTCCTGGTTTATTTAGTGTTACTGTTTCTGAATGCAAAAATTACAGATTTCAAAAAAATGTGCCACAAAGACAGTGAAATTGAGAACTATCTTTCTATTGCTGCCAGTCAGTGACTCTGGGTAAGATTTGCATGATCAAGAGAAATAGAGAAGCAGAGAAAACAGCTAGCCAAAGGAGAAAAGAAACTTCCAAATAGTTAAATGATTTCAGCTTGCTAGAATACCTTTCAAGATCCATGCCATTTATTCTGATTCCCCCACAGTTAAACCACACAAGAACATCACAGCAAGTTTGATTGTGACCCCTAGAATTTGCCTGCTTTTTTAGAAGCATTGATTCATCCCTCATGTAAAATACTTTTTTGTCTTAGAGCTCATGTTGGGGAACCAAAGTAGAGGACCTAATATGGGCTGGAGAAATAGTACAGTGTGTATAAGGCTTGCTTTGCATGTGGCCAACATGAGGTCAAATCTGGCACCCCATATGGTCCCACTCTAGCACTGCCAGGAGTGTTTCCTGAGTGCAGAGTCAGGAGTAAGCCCTGAGCACCTCCCACGTGTGGCCCCAAAATGAAAAAAACGTAAAGTGAATATGTAAATAAAATTATAAGGACTTTTCTGAGGAGCTTTTCTTTTTATCAATAATTTCATTTGTTTACAAACTGCCAATTAATTTTTTTCAAAATTAGGTAACCCCTTGTGTTGCAGGACTCCTTTAAGGGCCGCTGCATTAGCACACTAAAGGGCCTAGGTGAGGTGCAGGGAGGGATTATCTAAGGACATTTAACACTCCCTGCTTTCCATAACAATGGGAGGAAGGTCTGAGTTGAAGGGATATAAACCAGCCGGTTTTCACTCTCCCGCTTCTTTGGGGGCTGTGCTCGCTGTGAGCGGTCGCCCCTGCTTGGAAGTGTTCTTCTCCTTTCCCAAAGCCTTTGCACGTGGTGGTCGCCATCTTGGCCTACACGTGGCTGGGGTTCTAGCCTGGAATCCTAAGCATCGGGTTTTTCCTTTTTGCTGATTTGTATGCCTGAACCTGTGATAAGTAAAGTCTTTTAAAACCTCATCGGATCCCTGAGTGCTCATCCATTCCTCGCCGCTCCGGAGGTAGAAGGGAACTCGCTCCCGGCACTGTCGGGACCCCCGCGAAGCGCCCCGACATTTGGCGCCCCTTGTGTGGGCAATTCACGAACATCGCTCTGGTCTAATTATCATCGGACAGAGATCATCTGCCTCCGAACCGTGAGTAAAATGATGGATATCTCATGGTATAGATACATTGTATCTTTTATTGGCTCGAACCATACATAGCCCAGTCTATAAAGTTCCTTTCTGAGAACTACTCTATCTTTTCACAAATCATCTGGGTCCTTGCGATTTTTAAACTGTACCTTGGCGTAAGGGACAATGTTTAATAGAGAGAGGGAGGAAAGTAATAAATTGAATGCAATCTTAAGGGACGAGATTTACTCAGCGATTGAAGAAATAAGTGAGGATCATAAAGCTACAGGTAGACTGGTCTTAAAGCTTGAGGACAGAATTATTAAACAGAGTTTAAAATTTGAAAAGAAATTAGAAGAACAGGAAAGTAAAATTATTAACCAGATTTTAAAATTTGAGGAAAAAATTGAAGAACAGGATTTAAAATTCAAGGAAAAAATTAGAAGAACAGGATTTAAAATTCAAGGAAAAAATTAGAAGAACAGGATTTAAAATTCAAGGAAAAAAATTAGAAGAACAGGATTTAAAATTCAAGGAAAAATTAGAAGAACAGGATTTAAAATTCAAGGAAAAATTAGAAGAACAGGAAAAAAAATTATTAAACAGGATTTAAAATTTTGAAGTAAAGTTTGAAGAGCAGAAGAAGGATATCGATAAAATCAGCATTATCTTAGAGGAAGAAATTGACAGACAGAGAGATAGAATAGATGGACAGAAAGAGGGAGGTTTGGAAGTTACACATAAGATTGAAAGAACAAAAGGAAGAAACATATAGGAAACTTGAAAACTTAAACCAAGAAATGGATGTGTTACGCAGGGAGATTTCTGATTTCATAACTTATCAATCAGGACCTAGCGCATACCCAATACTGAGGCGTGAACCAACTAAAAGCCGCTCACAAACACGCCCCAAAACTGTAGACTTGAAAAAGGTGTATACATTCCCAGCAAAAAAATCTAAAAAAGAATTCTAATGTGGCTGATAACTTAGAGGAGGAACAGGAAAACCCAGAGGAGGCAAATTCCCAAGCTGAAAATCTCCCCAGAGTTAATACCCTCAATGGGGGTAGATGTTCCTCTGCCAGATACTACAAGCTCTGATGAGGAAGAAGGGGAGAAACAGATTAGCTCGAGTCAAAGAGCAAAGCCCAGCAATCTTTCTCATGACCAATCTAAAGATAAAGTAAAACCGATTCATGAAGACTTAAAAATTGAGGCAATAACCCCGTTTAGGAAGGCTTGCGACAGGTTTGGAATATCAAGTCCTTATACTTTAAAATATTTAGCTGATTGGAGCGAAAGTAGTCAGTGGGTATTGGGAGACTTTGAAACGGTAGCCGATACTTGTCTAAACAAATCACAGTACATGCAATGGCATATGTGGTATGCAGATGGGGTTAACCAGAATATTGACACTTTAAGAGAAAAGGAATCAGGCCATACTATAACTTTTGCCATGCTAAAAGGTGAAGGTGAATGGAAAAACAAAGCAAAACAAGCGACATTACCTGAACCTATTTTAAAATTCGCTCGGGAGACAGCATTAAAGGCGTGGGGAAAGAGTAGGTTCCGACCCAGAATTTCTAGGTAGCTATACAAAAATTTACCAGGGTCGTGATGAACCATACTTTGATTTTGTTGGGAGATTATGTGAAACAATCCAAAGACAGGTTCAAGACCCAACCACTCAAGAAATCCTAAAACGAAACTTAGCATATGAGAATGCTAATAAAAAATGTCGAAGCATTACTATATGGTATTAGGGGAAAAGGCTGACCTCATGGGGTATCTAAAGGCCTGTAGAAATGTCGGTTTAACCTCCCATAAAACACAGGATGATATAGAGGCTTATCCCATACAGCAGGAGGATCAGGAGAGGGATGAAATGTCAGACAGCTCTAGGGAGAGAAACAAGTCAGACAGCTCTAGGGGGAGAAACAATAAACTTCAAAGGATAAACAATAATCGGAGAAACTATTCTAATAATCGCAGCTCCACCCCTCGAAGGGCCCCACCTGGACCATGCCCAAGGTGCAGATAAGGAAAACATTGGGCCAGAGACTGTCGGTCTTGGAGGCGAAGTCAGCCTCAGGCTTCATCTGGACAGATAACCTGCTTTATCTGCGGAAAGAAGGGACACACCCGTAGAGATTGCCCATCTTCTACAATTATCAATACAGGGCAACATTCTAATAATCCCTTTATAGGAAATGTTACATGGACCCCCTCCCAGGTTCCACAAGCTCCGGGAGGCTCAAATAACATCTATGCCTCCCCTAATGCGGGAAACTGGGTGGGGGGCCAGCCCCAGGCCCAGCTGAATCCAGGGGCACTCTCCTTCATTCCACCTGCCCAGTATCCTCCGAATCAGAATCCACAGAATTACAGTCAATAAATGCTCTCTGGCCTACCCCATCAGGCAGTGGCAGTCTCGACATTCTCTGCCCTAAGACTGTCACAATATACCCAAGTCAAGACCCCTACATGCTAAAAACAGGGATAAAAGGACCTGCTCCCCAGGTAGTATGGGTTTAATTCAGGGGAGCGATTGGCTAAAATTTAAGGGAATTATGGTGCATTTCGGACTTCTGGATCCTGAATCTCATGGAGAGATAATACTGTCAATATCTGTGCCAACTAAATGGACTTTTAAAAAAGGGGAACCACTTGCTAAACTATTATTATTTTTTGAGGATCCGTGTAGTCAGTCCGAACACCCTACAGCTGGTGGCTTAAACAGTACCAACCATTCTGCCAACTTCATTGTTGGTTATGCAGCCACACAGAACCAAGCCCACCAGCCACCTGCTAACTATCTAGTTGGGTACACTGCCAGAATTTCTCAGGCCAAGCGGCCGGTTATACCCATCGAAATTTATAAAAGGAAATTCAAAGGCATGTTGGATACAGGGGGCAGACATATCCATAATCTCCACCAAGTATTGGCCCTCTAACTGGGCCCTAAAGAAAGTGTCCCATAGCCTGAGCGGGTAGGCAATATCTCCTCCTCTCTTCTCCGACAGAGTGCCAGGTGGCTGCCGTGTATTGGCCCTGAAGGAAATGTAGCCATGGTCCAGCCTTATATAGCACCTATGCCTTTAACTTTATGGGGTCGAGACATGCTGGAGCAGTGGGGGGCAGTAATCCACATACCTCGTCCACTCCCCGTCGAGGCACCAATTCCAGCTCTCCATAATAAGCCTAACACCGGGAGTAACCCTTTTTAATTGGGGCCGCTGTGGTTAAGCGCCCACTACCTATCCGTATTCAGTGGAAGTCTGACAAACCTATATGGACACCACAGTGGCCCCTCAATACCAAAAAAGTTAGAGGCGCTAACAAATCTAGTGGAAGAACAGCTGAAATTAGGACACATTGAGGAAACGTTTTCAGAATGGAATTCTCCTGTTTTTGTAATACAGAAAAAATCAGGCAAATGGCGTTTGCTGATTGACTTAAGGAATGTAAATTCTACTATGGTCCCCATGGGAGCCCTACAACCTGGGCTCCCTCTCCAGCAGCTATTCCTAAGGATTGGCCGCTAATTATCATAGATTTAAAAGACTGCTTTTACAGCATACCTATCCACCCAGATGATCGGAAAAGGTTTGCATTTTCAGTCCCTTCCATTAATCATAAAGGTCCTTTACGTAGGTTTCAGTGGACAGTATTGCCCCCAAGGAATGACTAATTCACCTACGATGTGTCAACACTTTGTTGATGAGGTTTTGCGACCCATTCGTGCTAAATTTCCTGGTGCATACATCATCCACTACATGGATGATATCCTGCTAGCTTGTGATAATTCCAGAGCTCTCCAGAATTTATATAATGATGTAATGACAGTTTTACCAGAGGCTGGCTTACAAGTAGCTCCGGAGAAAATCCAGATGCAGCCTCCATATGAATATTTGGGCTATGCTCTTGACCGCACTACAGTGCGTCCTCAAAAGATCTCCATTAGTCAGAAAAGGCTCAAAACCTTGAATGATTTTCAAAAACTGCTGGGGATATCAACTGGGTGCGGCCCTCCCTTGGTATTCCTAACTGTGAGCTCAGTAACCTGTTCCACACCCTTGAAGGTGATCCTGCTTTAAATAGCCCAAGGCAGCTAACTCCTAAAGCTCAGAAGGAATTAGATTTTTTTCATGAATCGGCTTCAAAAATCTTACCTCTCCAGATTTAATCCCGGAGAAAAGGTATGGTTCTTGGTCTTCAACACTCCCGAGTCTCCAACTGCTGCTATAGCCCAATTATCTGGACCGTTAGAATGGGTTTACTTACATAACAAGCAGAATCGTACTGCTACACCTTACCTTGAGATGATAGCTAACCTTATAATTAAGGGAAGATCAAGAACCCAAGTATTACTTGGACATGATCCCCATGTAATTGTACTACCTGACCCTAAAAAAGAAATTGAAGCTGTTTTACCACTCAGTGAAATCCTTCAGAGAGCTTTAGCAGATTTTTCAGGAGAAATATCTTATCATTACCCAGCTGGAAAAACCTGGGAATTTCTGAAAGGACACCTTTTGTAATTTCCACCATTGTCCGCTCCCTCTCCCATTCCTGATGCTCCAGTGTATTATATTGATGGCTCCTCATCAGGAAGGGGTGGAATTACAGGTCCTTCGTTGACCACTACTGTGCATACAAATTATAAATCTGCCCAACAAGTGGAACTCGCCACCCTGATACATTTACTATCCCATATATCTGGCCCATGTAATGTGGTGAGTGATTCTGCATATGTAGTTGGTTTATTTCCTGGAATTGTCACTGCTTCTTTAAATGCCCATAATCCTATAATTCAGGAGCTGCTCCATAAACTACAAGATCTCCTCCGTAATAGAACATTCCCTATATACATCTCCCACATCCGTTCTCACAGCCGACTCCCGGGCCAATGGTTCGAGGGAAACGAAGCAGCAGATCTCTTGGCAGCACCAGTATTTAAATCAGCTGAGGAAGAGCACCAGACTCTACATACAAATGCCCGCCGCCTTCATGTACACCATGGCATCCCATGGAGACAAGCTAGACAAATTGTCCGCGAACTGTCGTGTCTGTGCTCCTTTACATTGTACATCTCATGTAGCAGGAGCAAATCCTCGAGGTTTACAGACAAACCAATTGTGGCAGATGGATATAACTCATACTAACTTATTTCCCAACAAACCTTTCCTTCATGTGGTCATCGATACATATTCCCGGTTCATATGGGCTGTTCCTATGACGTCTGAAAGAGCTAAATCTGTTTGTTCATTTTTACTCCAGTGCTTCTCCGTCATGGGTATTCCCCATACCATAAAAACAGATAATGGTCCTGCTTACACCAGCAAAACCTTCAAATCCTTTTGCGAGGAATGGCAGATCAAACATATTACAGGAATTCCATATAATCCACAAGGACAAGGAATAGTTGAGCGTGCCCACAGAACACTTAAAACTCAGCTATTAAAGCAACGAAAAACAAGCATGCCTCCAATGGATTCTTTATCTTTAACATTATTCACCTTAAACTTCTTAAATATACCTCAAGGAGATCCCTATACCGCGGCTGAACGTCACTTTCAAGAAGATATGCAAACTCAAAAAACAGTCAATTCACCTATCTGGGTGAAAATTGATGATAAATGGATTGCAGGTCACCTCCTCATTCGGGAAGAGGCTATGCTTTCATTTCTACAGACGATAACCCTGCCAAGAAACTCTGGGTCCCTCTGCGACTTGTTAAGACTAGAATTCTCCAAGAATCAGAAAACAACTAATTCTTTCAATATAAAGTCTTAAATTTTAAATTGCAAGTTGCTGTTTAAACTTCCTGGATTGGTTCCTTTTAATAATGATCTTGTTTTGCAGTCTGTGATCATGGTTCATGTCTAATATCTTGCCTTACAGCCTAAATATTTTCTTTCTTACAAAAAAAAAATGGGTGGACTCTGATCACAGTGCTCATTACAAAAATGTTTGCTAAATCAATGAAAAATTGTTTTTCTAATGATTCTGTTCACAGGATGAGATATTCGAATCCAGTAAACCTGCGCTACAGTGCTCAATACTCTGAGACTCCTAAAACAGTGCTCGCTAAAAATTCAATAATTTGCAAAACTAATTTTTCCCAATGCTCTATCCACAGGAAAAGACACTTTCTCACCATCATTTGCCAGCTTTATATTTATGAAGCGCTTGACTCGTTACCATTTATCACCCTAAATGGGTCACATACACAGCTGTAAGATATTGATCGATCAAATGTATGTGTGCGTGTGTGTGCATGTGGTGGCCACCATTATGTTTGTGGATTAATGTTGTGTCTATGTCATGTCTCAACTACTACCTTCTCAATTTCTGACCACTACAAACCTCTATTACATTCATCAACTCCACTGCTGATCCACTAGATTTATCAATTTTAAAATCATCAATTCTCATACTTATTTCCCTGCTCCACCCATGTTGGAGCTTCTTTATATTCTTCTCTCCATCCCAAACTTGGATCCCTACAAGGCCTTAAAATCCCTACTTGTGATTAACCTCGAAAAGTGTTTTTGTCTCGCCTAAGCTACAGGTACAGTTACCGGTGCCAATGTTCCCTTGCTGAAGAAGCCCTGCAAGACGCCCACACCAATGTTCCAGACACCTGCTCCAGCGCTCAAGACTCCCGTTCCAGAGTTCAAGATATCACACCGATGTTCCGGACACCTGCTCCAGCGCTCAAGACTCCTGTTCCAGAGTTCAAGATACCACACCGATGTTCCGGACACCTGTTCCAGCACTCAAGACTCCTGTTCCAGAATTCGAGATACTTGTTCCAGTGTTCCTGAGACCCGATCCAGTGTTCCTGACAATTCAAAGAGTTCCTGATCGCTGCTCTCCAGAGACTCATACTTATATGATCACCGCTATTGCTGTTCCAGAAGTAGCCCCACAGACTTTACATAAAATATAGCAAATTGACTCTCACAAATTATGGACAGTGCAAACTATAGTCCGTTATAATCAGACAGCTAAAAACACTTTGTCTTGAACTTTGCTTTGAGTCCAAAAACAAGTTAGGATCCTAAAGTAACATGTATTGTCATTTTGTAATTCGAATTGTTTTTTCTTATCTTAATTTTCTGTACATTACTAAATATTTCTTACCTTTTCAATTTTTATTAGTAAACTAATCAGGGGGAGTTGTTGCAGGACTCCTTTAAGGGCCGCTGCATTAGCACACTAAAGGGCCTAGGTGAGGTGCAGGGAGGGATTATCTAAGGACATTTAACACTCCCTGCTTTCCCCATAACAATGGGAGGAAGGTCTGAGTTGAAGGGATATAAACCAGCCGGTTTTCACTCTCCCGCGCTTCTTTGGGGGCTGTGCTCGCTGTGAGCGGTCGCCCTGCTTGGAAGTGTTCTTCTCCTTTCCCAAAGCCTTTGCACGTGGTGGTCGCCATCTTGGCCTACACGTGGCTGGGGTTCTAGCCTGGAATCCTAAGCATCGGGTTTTTCCTTTTGCTGATTTGTATGCCTGAACCTGTGATAAGTAAAGTCTTTTTAAAACCTCATCGGATCCCTGAGTGCTCATCCATTCCTCGCCCGGCTTCGGGAGGTAGAAGGGAACTTCGCTTCCCGGCACTGTCGGGGACCCGGCGGAGCGCCCCGACACCCTTGTTCTGGATTCCCAATATTCAATAAATTATAGACTCTTTCTAAGCATACATATTTGTGTGATCACTTCACTTGCTTACTTGACATCCCGTTATTCATTGATTTCTTCTAGCAGGCACCAGTAACATTTCCATTTGACCCTAACACGTGCCAGTGTAGCCTAATGGCATCTGGTTGCTTCAGGAATACGAAGAGCCTCAAACCATTCGTTCAGGGTCTTGACGAAGTTTGACCATCTTGTAGGTGGGCGGCCTACAAGATGGTTTATATTTGTGTGAGTATAAAGTAATTCATATCTATCATGACTTTGTCTCTCCTAAATCCAGACCTTCTTATCTTAGTATGTCTCCAGACAAGCATTCTTGTGGGATGTTATTATCAAATGGCTTTGTTCTTTGTGTGTCTAAAGAGTATGTCTCTCTCGGGAGTCAGTAAGAAATTGCCATTGTCCCAAACCCTGCCTTTCCTCCATGCGGTTACCAAGTACTAGATGAATTGACTATTATGCTAGGAAGATCCATTCTCTTTTAATCAATAGAAGGGTTTAGATTTTGTTATCAATAGCAACATTTATTTAAATCACCTGAGAAAATATTTTTAGAGGAAGACTGTTTCTAGAATATTAGCTTGCTACTCTCAAACAGTAACATTCCTGTCCAGCCAAATGCTGGACTTTGATATTCAAGCCTAATTAAATCTGTAAGACCTGTATCCACAAACCATAAAATGAGGGTCCCCAAAAGCCTTGCAACTGGCCTCCATGTTTTCTAGAGGTATAATATAGGCAGCCGTGATTTATGTCTCAATTATTTTCAAATGGTTAGGGTGATGGTTGAAAAACAGAAACAAAACAAAACAAAAACAAAATTTCTTTTTAAATCTATTAGAGATCCCAAAGGAGACTTTTTTGATCCTTAGAGAATCTACATAGAAGTTTGACTTGCTTGTATAAATGTGGTCAAGTCATTTATCAAGACTTATTGTCATTTTAACTACTTACATTATGCATAGTTTGCTACTAGCTATTTGTTTTTTTCTGGTTTCTTTGCACACCTGGTAGTGTGCACATGATTCTTTCAGGGACACAGAAAATTATTTTTTATAATAATTTCCAATTTTTCTGGAATATTTTACTTTTTAAATTTTTTAATTTTTTATTTTACCACCATGAGAACAACATTACAAAGATGTTCATAATTGGGTCTCAGTCATATATTGTTCCAGCACCCATCCCTTCACCAGTGCCCCATTCCCATCACCAATGTCCCCAATTCCCCCTCCTCCCAGCTCCAGAACAGGAATTTCTTCCTTCGCTCCCATTTTCTCTGTCTCTCTCTGTCTCTCCTTCATCTTCCCCAATCCTTATTATACCATGTGATATATAGAATTACAAGGATGTTCATAATTGGGCCTCTACAATACAGTGTTCCAGAATCCATCCCTTCACCAGTGCCAATTCCCACCACCCAATTCCCAAACACACCCACCCCAAACCCTGCCTGCCCCCATTGCAGGCGCATTTACTTCTCTATCTCTTTGTCTATGTCTCTGTATTTCCCAATCTCTCTTCTATTACACTTTATGGCTTGTTCTATGGATACTAATAATGTATGATGTATCTATCTGATTATTTAATAGTGAGTTCTAGTGTGACATAATAATTCCTCATTCCCCATAACCTCTCCAGTTTCATGCAAATAGAATGATCGTTGAAGTGTACAAGTGAGAGAGATCCTGAAAGGACCTGGTGCTAAAATACATTGAGTCAAAGATTAAACCGTGGCGGCTGAGCCGCCGCGCCTCCTGTGCAGCCTTGGATCTGGAGTCTCTGTCTTGTGGCGGTAGGCTCTGGTGGCTGGAGCTTAGGGCCATACCCACTGGGCCTGAAGGCTGGGAACTGAGTGGAGGCCCTCAATCCTTGCTCTGACCCAGCAGGCACGGCCGCCTGCATGGTGAGCAGGCCCTAGGAGCTATGTAGGACACGACCAGGCACTGTTCGAGCCTTTTACTTCGGAATATTTTACTTTTAAATGCCTTCTTAGGCAATTTGTAAGCAGGAGTCAGGGACTCTGAGCTACCTGCCTTCTCAGTTTGACTTAGGTTCTTACTGATTTTAAGCTTCTCCATTTCAAAACATTCTTACAAGTGAATCATTGTTGTTAAGTAGGTCTTTAGACAACTAAAGGCTTTAGACAAATAAGCTTCAAACAACCAAGATATCCCACATACATGTATCATAGTAGAAAATAAAACAAAACAACTCTTTTCAGCAATTTTATGGTGAGGTGGAGAGGAAAAGCAAAGGCTGCCAAGTAATCTAGTAAAGACAATTTGTAGTTTTCAATCTTGACATCATGAGGGATAGTCAGTAAATAGATTCTGGAAATAACTAAAGGGTGTGAATAGAAATGCTTTAAAGGTGTACATGGATCAAGGAACTTCCTATCAGATTCTGTTTTTGCCCTGATGTCAGGCCTGGGGATGGGGGATTAGTAGGTAGGGGGAGGCTGGGGTAGGCAGAGGCATAGGAAAGGCAGGAAAATCAGCACGTGGCAAGAGAACAAATAAAACCAAAGGGATAAAGAGCTGAAGCACCAGAAATGCAGACTACAAAGCACCAGCTCAGAACCACATGGACTTGGAGGATCAAAACCAAGGAGACACCAATGTGGATCAGAACATTATACAGGTGAACTAATGAGGACCTATGTGAGGTTTGAACATAAGACACCTGGGACTCAAAGCTACTGTCTTAAAGCTGTTAAATAAATACCTATAAACAACTGGAGTTTTGTATGCCAATTTTTACAAAATTTAAGAATCCATATGTAGGAGTTTGTTTTGTGGTAACAGCAACAGTTTATATTTTTTCTATAACTAGAGAATCTGATCAATGAATATGTAAAACATTTGTAGTTATCAAACTACCTAGATAAATATCTAGGTAGTTTGAGAACTACTCTATCAGGATAGAGTAGTACCTAGATGAATGTGTAAATGAATGAATAATAATTCGCTACATTTTAAAATGTGCTTTCTTCAATAATAACTCAAGTTGGGAATGTAACTCAGTGTTAGACCACATGAATATATGGGTGAGGCTCTGGGTTTAGGTCCCAGGCACCACAAAAGTTAAAAAATAAAAAGAAAAGCTCAGTTCTGGGTCTGAAATAATTTCTACACTAAAGTGAAGAGGAAGTCTATTCAGATAATAAGTACAAGTAATTATTCATCCAAAGGTAGCAGTCTACTTTCATTGTCCTTTGTTAAAGAAAGATCAATGAAATAACAATTTAGATACTCATTTTAACCAAAATTGAAATTTCTTATCAGAACTGTCTTAATGGAACTGGAGAGATATTATAGGAGGCAGGGACCCAGGTTTGATCCTGGTATCCCATAGGGTCCCCTGTGTACAACCAGGAATAACTCCTGAGCACAGAGACAGGAGTAATCCCTGAGCTTTTCCAGGTGTGGCCCCTAAACAAAAACACCCTCAAACAGAACTGTCTTGAAATCAGTCTATTATTTTGAGATGAAACTTCTATTTTTCTTCTTATTTTGCATTAGCCAAGAATAAGTGAAATAGCAGATGTAAAAGAAGAAATTAGAAAGAAGGGGATTAAGATACAAAGAAATTTGTTTCTTTAGCATTCTTTAGAATTCAAAGCAGTTCCTGGCATAGAAGAGATGTTCATGCATGTTTGTTAAATTAAACATAACCCAAGTTCAGGTGTTTTATTACTTGCCTACACACAAGAGCATTACTCTTAGAAAATTTGTCTTTGCTTTTAGACCACACCCACTGGTTTTCGGGCTTACTCCTGGCAATGCACTCAGGGATCACTCCTGATGCGCTCAAGAGACCATGGTCTTAGAAAATTTGGAAGATTTTAGCTAGAAGACAGATCTTTAACCACCTTGAATCAAAAAAGAAAAAAGAATTGGTTATATATTGCTTTCCGCTGGAGTCTAACACAAGACTAGGGGAGGAATATTATTTGGAAGATCAACTTGAAACTACTTGGTTAGGAGTAAGTACTGGCAACCAAATGGGTAGGGCCAATGTAAGTGCCAAAGCAAGTAGATATGTTGGACACAAACATTGTCCCTTTTTTTTTTTACATTTTTTTTACATTGTCCCTTTTGAAGTCGACCTTGTAGACTCCTTTCTGTTTTAAAGGTTGATGTCACACCTGTACCAAGTAGCCTGTTTACTTTTGCAGGTAGATAAAAGGTTACGGTCTTATTCTGGAGTGAGAACTTTCTCTTTTGGTGAGGGGCTCTCAAGTAGTGCATAGAGGGGCTCGCTCACTGTTGGTGATATCGACCAACTTGACTGGACAGTAGAACTGATATTTTAAATTGGTCCAAGGGTATTGGATGAAACGACCAAGAAGTGTCTTTGAAGAGGAAGCTCTGCTCCCTGCATATAAATCTTGACCAAAGGGAAGTGTGTTTTCCCTCCAAGATTTCTTTTCATATCTTCTTCACAAGCCCTGGACGCTGGGCATATCCTGGTCTTACCTTGACAATGCATTGCTTTGTCTCCTCTTATTCTCACTGTTCTGAATTTTTATTTCCAACCAATAGATTAGATTTCAATTCCCAGTTCAGACTGGCTTTCGAAAAGACTGGAATTTAGCTGTTAACTAGCTCACAGATTCTTCCTTGGGAACTCTTTTCCTTTTAGTATTTTTGTGGTATTTATCAATCCAAATATTTTAGTATTTGTCAATCCAAGTACTAAACAAGAGGAGTACTTTCTTAAAGATTATGTTTTTCCTTTATATTATTATTCTTAAACTGTATATTTATAATAATTTACACAGTGAAAAAGTCTTTCCTGAGGGAAATGTGTATGTGGATATACAAATTACAGCATTAACATCATAACTTCCTGTTATATCTAAGAGCTATTAGACAACATCTAGTATTCTTTTGTATACCATTAGAATTCAAAAATCAAAAGAGAGGAAGATAGTACAAAAAAAACAGTTGCTGATATAATAGCTGAGAATTTCTAAAAAATAAAGACAGAACCTTCTTTTTTATTGTACTCGGCTAATAGCCTCATACTGTGTTTTTATATCCCACAAATGAGTGCAATCATTCTATGGCTGTCCTTTTCTTTCTGACTCATTTCACTCAGCGTGATACTCTCCATATCCATCCATTAAATGCAAATTTCAAAACTTTGTTCTTACTGGTGGCTGCGTAGTATTCCATTATCTTATTTTTTTGCTTTTTGGGTCACACCCGGCAATGCTCAAGGGTTACTCCTGGCTCTGCACTCAGGAATTACTCCTGGCGGTGCTTGGGGGACCATATGGGATGCTGGGAATCAAACCCGGGTCGACGGCATACAAGGCAAACACCCTACCTGCTGGACTATCGCTCTGGCCCCAGTATTCCATTATTTAGATGAGGACCAAACTGGCCCTTGGTTGGATGCTTGTCATAACTAGGGAGGAAGGAGGAGAGGGAAGTTAGGACAGAGAAGGGATCACAATGACAGTGATAGTTGGAAATGATCACTCTGGACAAGAACTCAGTGCTGAAGGTAGATAAAGGGTTTTACTTCATAACCTTACAGTGCCTGTACTGCAGACCACAATGACCAAAAAGGAAAGTGAGAGAGAGAAGTAGAGGGAGAGAAAGAGAGAGAGAGAGAAGAAAGAATCTGTTGGAGAGGCTGACTGGGAGTAGGGAGTGAAAGGAGGGAAATTGGGAACATTGGTGGTGGTAAATGTACAATGATGCAGGGATGGGTGTGGAAGCATTTTATGACTGAAACCCAATCATGGACAACTTTGTAACTGTTAACACACAGTAATTTAATTAACAAAAAATTTAAAAAATAAGAAAAAGACACAAAAATAAATTAAAAAACCAGAAAAATAATATTGACAGAGCCCATACCACAGATCCAATAGTTTTAGAGAACACATATGCACACATGCTGGAGTAAAAGAGAAAATGCAAACACTGCATATAGAGAAACAAAGAATTGGAGTAAACTTGCTAGAAACTGTGCATCCATTATGATCTGGAAGAACATCTTCAAAGTGTTGAAAGAAATATTCCTGTTGGGGGCTGGAATGGTAGTCCAGGGAGCAGGGCATTTGGGTCGCATCTCCCCGAGCACTGTTAAGAGTAATTCCTGAGTGCAGAGCCAGGAATAACCTCTGAGCATTGCCAGGTGTCACCCAAAAAGCCAAAATACCAAAAAAATAACAATAAAAGCCATTTGTAACCAACAACTCTATTTTTTTTTCTTTTTGGGTCACACCCGCGATGCTCAGGGGTTACTCCTGGCTCTGCACTCAGGAATTACTCCCTGGTGGTGCTCAGGGGACCATATGGGATGCCGGGATCGAACCCAGGCCGGCACAGGCCGGCCGGGTGCAAGGCAAATTCCCTACCCGCTGGGCTATCACTCCGGCCCCTGTAACCAACAACTCTATACCAAATAAAAATGGCTCTCCAAAAAATTAAGAAAATAATGAAGGTTTTTCTCAGACAAGCAAAATTAGAGGAATTCATTCCCAGCAGACATACTTCATAAGAAATTTTATTTTTTAACCAAATATATATTCATATTTAATAGTAATAAACATATTTAATATAAGCTTTGTTATATATTTAATACTTATTTTATATGACCAATAATAATAAAATCTGGATTAGCCAGAATATATTTCTATATTATCACTTGTATCACTTACCTTCCTGTTGTTCATCGATTTGCTCTAGTGGGTGCAATTAATGTCTCCATTTGTCCCTGTCATGTGTTAGTGTAGCCCAAGGGCATCTGCTCGAACCAGGACCACAAAGAGCCTCAAACCATTTATTCAGGTCATGGGAATGATGTCTATTTTTGGCATATCGATTATGACATGGGTAGCTTGCCAGGCTCTCCCAGTGTGGGTGGGATACTCTTGATAGTAGGTAGGCTCTCAGGTCTTGCATTTATTGATGAATCGTGTTGCTGCAAAGCAGCCATGTGCAATGGGGAGAACCGATAGCAGCTTTGGCCCGAGTATCTGTGTCTCTGGTTCACGGCCGCACAGGACCAGTTGCAGGCAGGTCCACCTGGATTCCTGGACAGGACAGGTGGGGGAAAGGGATCCCAGCTCCATCTTCATGGAAGCCGGGTGACTTTAGCTGCGGAGACCAGCATACCTTGGCTTGAAATAGGCTTCTCTATAGGGTGAGGCTCTGACGAGCTGGGCTTGAGATTGGCTTTAAAAGAAATTCTTCAGACACATATATTGCATGATGGATTATAATTTCAACATAATCAAAGAAATCAAAACAGTGAAAATGGAATCAATCCAAGTAAACTTGGTTATTGTTTTTTTATTTTTTTTAATTTAATTTTATTATTTTCCCCGCAAATATTATTACACCATTTTAGACATACAATTGAAAGATGCTCATGTAGAGTTTTGGTTCTACAGTGTTCGAACACGCATCCCTCCACCCAAACCCATCTCCCATCACCAATGTCCCCACCTCCCTTCCCCCCCCCCCGCACCTCAACTACTTGGCGGATTCTGTATTTCATTTCTTTCCTCTTTATATCTCCTTCACAACAAACTTTCCTGCTCTTCGTGGAATGCAGTGCATTAAAAGACATTACTGTTTCACTGTTTTAGAGGACCGCGCGACCTGGACTCGAACTGGTTTTGCTCTGTTAATCTGGTCATGAGGCAGTTTCCCAGCGTCCGGACAGCAAAAATGGTGGCTAGTGTGATGGGCGAGTCTCATCTGGCTGCTTCCGGGACCCCCAGAGGCGACAGGCCCACTCCCAAAACCCATCTGCCCTCCTCGGGGTTCCATAGTTAGCTGGGCCCTGTGCGAGCCGAGTTCCAGCCTCCCCAGCCGCTTGTGAGACTCTGCATGCTGGCCCTCGGGCAGCTCCTGGGCGGGGCCACCAGGCTCGACAAAATGGAGGGGGAAAGGGCAACCCCGAGGCCATCTGACGAATTCCCAGTGATTCCCGCTTCTGGGAGCCGCCTACCTGGGCTCAAACTGGTTTTGCTCTGTTAATCTGGTCGTGACGCAGTTTCCCAGAGTCCGGACAGCAAAAATGGTGGCTAGTGTGATGGGCGAAGTCTCATCCGGCTGCTTCTGGGACCCCCAGAGGCGACAGGCCCACTCCCAAAACCCATCTGCCCTCCTTGGGGTTCCATAGTTAGCTGGGCCCTGCGCGAGCTGAGTTCCAGCCTCCCCAGCCGCTTGTGAGACTCTGCATGCTGCCCCCGGTAGCTCCTGGGCGGGGCCACCAGGCTCGACAAAATGGAGGGGGAAAGGGCGCACCCCGAGTCCATCTGACGAATTCCCAGTGATTCCCGCTTCTGGGAGCTGCCTACCTGGACTCGAACTGGTTTTGCTCTGTTAATCTGGTCATGACGCAGTTTCCCAAGCGTCCGACAGCGAAAATGGTGGCTAGTGTGATGGGCGAGTCTCATCTGGCTGCTTCCGGTATCCCCAGAGGTGACGGGCCCACCCCCAAAACCCATCTGCCCTCCTCGGGGTTCCATAGTTAGCTGGGCCCTGCGCGAGCCGAAGTTCCAGCCTCCCCAGCCGCTTGTGAGACTCTGCATGCTGGCCCCCGGGCAGCTCCTGGGCGGGGCCACTAGGCTCGACAAAATGGAGGGGGGAAAGGGCGACCCCGAGGCCATCTGACGAATTCCCAGTGATTCCCGCTTCTGAGAGCTGCCTACCTGGGCTCGAACTGGTTTTGCTCTGTTAATCTGGTCATGAGGCAGTTTCCCAGCGTCCGGACAGCAAAAAATGGTGGCTAGTGTGATGGGCGAGTCTCATCCGGCTGCTTCCGGGACCCCCAGAGGCGACGGGCCCACTCCCAAAACCCATCTGCCCTCCTCGGGGTTCCATAGTTAGCTGGACCCGACGCGAGCCGAGTTCCAGCCTCCCCAGCCGCTTGTGTCGTTTATTGTTTTTAATTGCTGCAAAGATATGGTTTTTCTGGGCAAACCCTTTCATTTCTTATTCTTACTCTCACGAACATTGCTATGTCTAATGATGCTTTGGGTTGTTACAATGAGAGTATTATTAATGGGTAGTGGGTAGAGATCAAGGATGCTATTAAGAGGCCTACAAAGTACAAGGCAGCATTGTGTAACAATCCAACCCAAAATGTTAATATTTCTGAGTAAGAAACCCACACTTATGAATGATTATTAGTGAAGGCAGAAATAATTATAATGTGTGTTTATCATTTAAGTGGAAAATACAGGCTATAATAGTAAAAGCACAAAAAGAATGGTAGAGCAGAATTGATACTAAAGTGTTATAATGTTCTTAAACTATACTACCGGTAATAATACTTAAAGGTAGACTAATGTTAATTAAGAATGAATATTTTATTATTTAAAATTTTTTAATTGTTTTTGCTTTTTTTGTGTCCATACCTGGCAATGTTGAGGGGTTATTCCTGGATCTGCACTCAAGAATTACTTCTCATGGTGCTTGGGGGACCATATGGAATGTTAGTGGCTTGGCCATGTGTGAGGCAAATGTCCTACCCCTTGTATTATTGCTCCAGCCTCAAGAATAAATCTTTTGGGGCCGGAGCTATAGCCCAGCGGTAGGGTGTTTGCCTTGCATGCAGCTGGTCTGTGCCGGCCTGGGTTCGATCACCAGCATCCCATATGGTCTCCCGAGCACCGCCAGGAGTAATTCCTGAGTGCAGAGCCAGGAGTAGCCCCTGAACATTGCTGGTGTGACCCAAAAAAGCAAAAAAATAAAAGAATAAATCTTTTGAAACTTAGAGTGGCCATTCAAAAAATGAGCTAAAATTGAATAATTTCTCAACTAATAAAGTAGAAAATTCTGAAGAAGAGAGACAAAAGCTAAAAATCAGATTGGATAAATATATAATAGCTAACAAGATCATAGATTCTAATCCAACCACTTCAATGATCACATAAAATCCATTTTATAAGCTCTTCATTACTTTAGTATCCAAACCACATCAGGAAAACTTCATGTGAATAGCCTTCAGAACACAGATATGTGTTACTAATAAAATGTTAACAAATAGAACATTTTACAAAATAATTCTGAGAAATTAAGTAGGGTTTATCATGGACACACAGTACCGGTGAAATGTTTAAATATGTAGTGCATCATATTATTAGTTTAAAGAGAAAATATTAATGAATGGATACAGATAATACTTGAAAATATCATTTATCACTCATGTATGATTAAAAGTGTCAGCAAACTAGTAATATAAGTAGTATAAATTTCTCAGTGAAATAAAAAGGCATATATTGAGCCAGAACTACGTACAAGTGAAGGAAGACATCTCTGACATGTACAGGTCTTTCTTTTAATTAAACATTTTATTATACCACCATGAGATATACAATTACAGCCTTGTTCATGTTTGGAGGTTTCGGTCACATAGTGTTCCAGCACCCTGCCCTCCACCAGTGCCCATTTCCCACCACTAATGTCCCCAATTCCCTCCCCTCCCATAGCCTGCCTAAATGGCAGGTTCTTTATCTCTTTTCTCTCTCCCTCTCTCTCCCTTCCTTCTCCCACACATTGTGGGTTGCACTTGACATGTATAGGTCTTAATTCAAAGCTTCCCCAACATTCATGTGGCCCCCATAAAAATTTAAATGGCCATCTATAAAATCCTATAGATAAAATTATCCTTTGAAATTTTCATTGAATAACATTGATTTACAAACATTATATAGATTTTTGTTATCTAGATAAATCAACATCTATATATTCTGTTTACCAGCCCAAATCTAGTTTCTATCTTCCTCTATACAATTAACCCTTTTTTATTGTCTTTTTATCCACCGTTCTTGCTCCTTTCTTCTTTTTATTTCTGGTAACGTCTGTTTTGTTCTTCTGGTCTATAATTGTTTTCATTTTCCTTTGTTGTTCATTTGCTGAGGGAAATAACAGTGTTGTGTCTTTCTCCTGATTTATTTCACTAAGTAAAATATCCACTTGTCCATCCATGCTATTACAAACTGTGGAATTTGATCTTTTTTATGTAGCTGCGTGTTTTATTTGTTAACATTTTGTGTTAACATATATGTGTGTATATATGTGTATACATATATACATATATGTATTGAGATATGGAATATATGTATAAATATGCATATACATATATATACTACATATCTCTGTGCAATCATCTGTAAGTAGGCATTTAAGTTGTTTTCAACTTGATATTATGAATAGAGCTTCAATCAACAGAAGGGATCATATATATATATGTATAAGGGTTCATATATATGTATATCTCTAACATCAGTGTGGCTGATTTTTCTTAATGATGAAAAAGTCACTGCTCTTCTTATAGTATCAAGAACAAAGCAAAGGTATCACTCTTAATTTTCTTATAACTCATACTACTAGATGTGCTATACAGTGCAATCAGGCAGTAAAAAGAAGTAAAAGGAATGCAGGTTGAAGGGAGAAAAACTGCCTTCCTCTGCTATAGTGTGTGTTTATTTGTACGAGTTTCAGGAATTTACTAAGAGACTCTGAGAATTAATAGTTTTGTCAGTATTGCAGGTGACAAAATATACACATAAAAATTATTTTTCTGCACAGAAACAACCATGGGATTGTTAGCTTTAAATATTATTTTATAGGGTCAGAGAGTTCAAAGAGCTGAGGATGATCATTGCCTGTAGGGGACCCAGGTTTGATCCCCAGCACTGTATGCCCTTCCCCCAGCACCACCAAGCCACCAATGCACAGAGCTGGGAGTAGCCCCCTTAATACCACTGGGTGTGCCCTTCCCCATCATGCAAAACAAACTCCACAAACAAACAAAAACACCCAAAATGTTTTACTATAAATTTAAGTATAAGTCCATATAAAACACATATAAAATCTGTATATTGAAACCTACAGAACCCTGGTGCATGAAATCAAAGACCAAAATAAACAGAGAAACTGTTAAGACAACACAGTGACGTTGCTAAATTTCCCTGACTTCTCTTCTCTTTTTCTGATGTGTGTGGAGTTTCAGTTGTTTTACTAGCCCGGCTCATCAAGATCCACCCTGCAGCAGTCTTTTTTAAATTCGGCCCAGGTATGCTGATCCAGAGACTCACAGACATGGGGCAGAGCTGCTACTGGCTCTCCCTGTGCCCAGCCACTCACGAGGTGCCCAGGAGGGATGGTGGGTTCTAACCCTGGCCCGCCACCCCAGCAGAGCCTCGCAACAAGCCAGACAAACCCCCCCCAACTCCATGAGGGCCTCCATTTTCCACATCTGGACTTCCCTCATGTCAGAACTCTACCCAGCAGACCAGCCTATGCTGGATTTAGAGATGACTACAAGAGTATGCTACCCGCACAGCAGAGCCTGGCAAGCTACCCGTGTTGTATTTGATATGCCAAATACCAATAACAATTATAGACCTCATTCCCATGACCTGATGGAATGGTTTGAGGCTCTTTATGTTCCTGGAGCAAGCAGGTGCCCTTAGGCTCTACTAGCATGAGACAGGACATATGGAGATGTTACTGGTGCCTGCTCGAGAAAATTGATGATGAACGGAAGACAGTGATACAGAAAGAAGTCAATTTCCTTTTACTTGTGATTGGTTTAAAGCACGAACAGCATCAGGTCTAGCCAATGAGACAGAAGGGAACTGTTTCAGGCTACTGGGAAGGATATTTTTCCCTGATATACTTTTGTGGAAAAATCCTACTCTTTCATTCTACCATTCTGTTCTGTTATGTAATGTGTTCTGCCATTCCATTCTTTTGTGTAAGGGCCAGGTGCTTAGAACTTCAGTTGCCATCTTGGATGCCTGAAAGATAGACAAAAATTTATACTGAAGCCAGAGTCCAGACATCACTGAGGGGTGAATTAGCAGAATCTGGAATAATTTAGTCTTTTACATCTGTAATATTGTACATTTCTCACTCAAAGTTGTTTTTATTGAGGGACTTAAAAATTGCTGTCAAAGGCATTCAAAATGATAAATAAGATGATTCCATTTTCTAATTTAGGGATTCAACCATCCATAAAAATAGCTGATGGAGTTAATGAATATCCTTCAATAATTTTCAAATTATGTTTTTAAAATGCTTCTGAGCTGATTATTTACTGATTAAAAGCTTTGACATTTGAGAAAATAGATGTTTTGATAATTTAGAGATATAAAACTAAAAGTGAACATTCAGTCATATAATAAGCATGATTTTTAATATAATTATTATTGAGTCTTATGTGAACTTGGAGATATAAGTCTTTTGTGGGAGGAGGTAAGGTTTGGACTAAGGTGTGACTCCTGGCAGTGTTTGGGAGATGTTATGTGGTGCTGGGAATCAAACCAGGGCCAACTTTACTACTCTTCTCTTGTTCTGGTTATATTTCTTTACTGTGAAAAATGAGGTCTATAATTGTTACTGTTATTTGGCATATCAAATACAACACGGGTAGCTTGCCAGGCTCTGCCGTGCAGGTAGCATACTCTTGTAGTCATCTCTATTATAGCTCAATTATAGACCTCATTATATGCCAAATAACCAGTAATGATTATAGACCTCATTCCCATGACCTGATGGAATGGTTTGAGGCTCTTTATGTTCCTGGAGCAAGCAGATGCCCTTGGGCTCTGCTAGCATGAGACAGGACATATGGAAATGTTTCTGGTGCCCACTCGAGCAAATCGATGATGAACGGGAAGACAGTGATACAGTGATACTGTGAAAAAGAATGTGCTGGAACTTGAGTCAGAAATGATTGTTGCTCTTCAAAAGTTATAGTTCAACAGGAGATATAGTTGTTTAAATTTTACTCTAGTTAAAATGCAGAATAATATATACTAGTAATCTAGATTTTGATGCCTTGGCAAACAAAATCTAGATTACTAGTATATATTATTCTGCATTTTAACTAGAGTGTGAGTTTAAACAACTATATCTCCTATTGAACTATAACTTCAAAAAATCAAATGGGCTGGACATGTAATGCAATTTGGAGATGATCGCTGGACTAGAGCCGTTACCGACTGGATCCCACAGGACTTCAAAAAGATCACATGGCCACCCACCTACAAGATGGTAAGACTTCTTCGTCAAGACCCTGAACAAACAGTTTGAGACTCTTTGTATTCCTGAAGCAACCAGAGGCCATTGGGCTACACTGGCACACACAATAGGGTCAAATGGAAATGTTACTGGTGCTCGCTCAAACAAATCGATGAATAATGGGATGTCAAATGATCAAGTGTCAAGTAATCTAGATTATATATCACTTTACTTCACTTGTATCACTTGTCTTCCCACTGTTCATTGATTTGCTAGAGCAGGCACCAGTAACATCTCCATACATCCTGTGTCCTGTGTGCATGCTAGTGTAGCCCAAGGGCATCTGCTTGCTCCAGGAACACGAAAGGCCTCAGATCATTCCTTCAGGTCATGGGAATGAGGTCTATAATTGTTACTGGTTTCTGGCATATCAAAGCCACATCTATCATCTCCTAGCCTAGAGTTTTTGTAATCCACTACAAGTGGATGCTGCCCTTTGAAGCTGTCTGAATGGAGACTCACCTTCTAATTGCTGCGATATCTCATTCAGTTACCCTGGCTATGGGAATCTCTTTTTCCTGGGGATTTCCCTTGATCTCTCGCTTGGTCTTGGAGAGAGCTCCTGTGAAGTCCTTTTCTCTCAGTCTCATCTAGGAGACACCCAGTATAGCTTTGTGTTGTATCATACTACAACGTTGTGTTTCTGTCTTTGCCATGATCTGCTGGGAAATGCTCAAACTTACTTCTTTTGCTACTATTTTTATTGTAGTGTTCCTGTGAAAAAGTGTGTTTTTGGAATTCTCTTACTTGGATGTCAGTGCCTGAGTCCTCTCATGATTGTATTCAGTGTCTGCCCCTCAAGCACGCGCACACACACACACACACACACACACACACACACACTTTCTGATTATGCCACCTCTCTTCCTCCAGCATCATCTACCTGCACTTCAGAATCTCCCTCATTTTGCTCTGTCTTTTCTTATTCCTTATTTTCTAGTACTACTAGAAAGTAGTAAATTATTAAGTTCTAGCACAAAATCCTTGGCTCACTTATGTTTATGAGTCACCCTTGTTAGAATATTGTTTTTAAGAATCTTGGGTACATCAGTAATGTGAGGGAGTGTTATAGTCGTATCTGTAAAAGATGAGATCCAAACTATAACAAACAAACTTTAAACTGTGCCTGTCAAGGTGGCAGGTTTGGGTGCATGGGAAGGAACGCAGGAACAGTGATGGAAGGAAGTTGACACATGTGCTGTTGTAAAGGAGTTTCAAGAGACACAGATGAAGACCACTCAGGCAGAATTTGGAGCCTTTACTAAAGAAGCCAGCAACCACTAGCGTCCCAAAGAACTTACAACCTCAGTGCAGTAGTTTTCTATTAATATATATTATATAATTATATATGTGTATATATACATATGCAAGTATATATGTACATATACATACATTCTATTATATGTCTTATATACTATATAGTAATAAGTGTGTATATAGTAATATATAGTAATATACACACTATTATTAGCTATAGTATTGTATATTACTATATAGTATGTACTATATAATATTCACTATCACTATCTTCCCGTTCATCATCTATTTGCTAGAGCGGGCACCAGTAATATCTCCATATGTCCTGTCTCATGCAAGTAGAACCCAAAGGCATCTGCTTGCTCCAGGAACATAAAGAGCCTCAAACCATTATATTAGGTCATGGGAATGACCTAATATAAATGTTACTGGTATTTGGCATATCAAATACGACACGAACAGCTTGTCGGGCTTGCTGTGCGGGTGAGGTGACGGCACATACTCGCACATATGTAGAGGTGACTACATGCTCTTGTAGTCACCTCTACATAAAGCAGCCGTGCAAGTTGGGCTGGTCTGCTGGGTGGAGTTGTGACGCAGAGGGAAGTCCGGATGTGGAAAATGGTGGCCCCCATGGAGTCGGGGGTCGTCTGGCTTGTTGTGAGGCTCTGCTGGGGTGGCAGTTCAGGGCTAGAACCCGCCATGCCTCCCGGCCGCCTCATGAGCGGCTGGGCACAGGGAGAGCAAGTAGCAGCTCTGCCCCATGTCTGAGAGTCTCTGGTTCAGCATACCTGGGCCGGATTGAAAAAAAAATCTGCTACAGGGTGGGTGTCGGTGATCCAGGCTGTGATAGTCTGGTCTGCTGGGTGGAGTTGTGATGAGAGGGAAGTCTGGCTGTGGAAAATGGCAGCCCCATGGAGTCGGGGGGGTCCTCTGGCTTGTTGTGAGGCTCTGCTGGGGTGGCAGTCCAGGGCTAGAGCCCGCCATGCCTCCTGGCTGCCTCATGAGCGGCTGGGCACAGCGAGAGCAAGTAGCAGCTCTGCCTCATGTCTAAGAGTCTCTGGTTCAGCGTACCTGGGCCGGATTGAAAAAAAAAACTGCTGCAGGGTGGGTGTCGATGATCCAGGCTGTGATAGTTTGGTCTGCTGGGTGGAGTTGTGACGAGAGGGAAGTCTGGCTGTGGAAAATGGTGGCCCCGATGGAGTCTGGGGGGTTGTCTGGCTTGTTGTGAGGCTCTGCTGGGGTGGCAGAGCAGGGCTAGAACCCGCCATGCCTCCCGGGCACCTCATGACTATATAATATTATATATTACTATATAGTATATACCATATATTTCTATATAATATATAGGTTATACATATTCCAATTCTACATTCTATATTCTACATTCTATATTCTAATTCTATTTTCTATATTCTATATTAGTATATATTAGTATATATTATATTAGTATACATT
Source organism: Cryptotis parvus (assembly GCA_021461705.1). Lineage (NCBI taxonomy): Eukaryota > Metazoa > Chordata > Mammalia > Eulipotyphla > Soricidae > Cryptotis > Cryptotis parvus. The sequence goes on along the minus strand of JAJIBD010006390.1, from coordinate 42,321 downwards.
ATATATTAGAATATATTATATATCTATATAATACTATGTATTAGTATATTATATATGATATTAGTATGTTACAGTAATATATTATACTATATTATGTACTATGTATTATATACTATATAGTAATATATGATATATTATACTATATATAGTAACAGTGTGTATATTACTTATATTGCTATATACACACATATACCCACATATATCTATCTATCTATCTATCATCTATCTCTCTCTCTTTCTATCTATCTTTATCTATATACAATATAGATTTTGACCCATACCTGATGATGCTTAGGGGTTATTCCTGGTTTGGCACTCAGTAATTACTCCTGGTGGTGCTCAAGGAACCACAATTATTACCTGGATTAGAACACAGGTCAGGCATATGTAAGGCAAATGCTCTACCTGATCAACTTTAGCTCCAGCTCCAGGAGGAGTTCATAAAGGTAAAAAAAAAATCACATCCTAGTTAGACATTGAACATAACAGAAGGGCTACAGGAGCTGTGATCAGCAAAGCAAGTTACAGAAGCAAAATAAGCTAGTTAATAGTTAAGCTGACTTAAATTCAAGGAAAAGAATTGGCTTGTGATTATGGAGGATAATGATGAAGGGTGGATAGTGATCCAGGAGCTGAACAGTTTGTTTATGGGCTATACTTGTTAAAGGGTTAATGGGCTACCACTCCTAGAACAATGGAGAGGAATTTCCTTCCTGATGGCAGGCTAGGAGAGGGATAAAAGAGGGGTCCCTATGTCTGTGGGATTGGTGCTAGAAGATTATATGTCTAAAAACCCATCAATAAGTTTGTAAATCAGGGTCCTTAAAAAAATTTGAAAAAATAGAAATGTCTAAGATACTGCCTGTATCTTTGTCTGTGAGTGATGTTTTGACAAGTCGATTACAGCCTGTTTTTTTTCCCCCTATAAGCCTTTAGATTCTTTATCTTAGTTCTCTCTGTGTGAAGTATGTTTAGTTTTCCCCATGATATTTAGAACTTGTAGAACTATATTTCATGCAACACAAGGCTTATCTCATGTTCCACCTCTTTTTTTCATTGTTTTCATTTAAGGAATGCTGTATGTGAGGATTGTTTCATTCAGTTTGACTTTGCTGTAATTTTCAGCCTATTGAATCTGATATTTCAGTGACCTCAGCTGGCACAGATGGAGAGACAGAGACAAATAAAAGGGAAAGAATAGAAGTTTATTGGGGTGCGCCCCAGGTGGACCCTACCAGCCTTTGGTGAAGTTGGGGTAGAGCCGTGCCCTGGGAGAGACTGAGCAGGATTCTTAAACTGTTTTGGGCGGAAAAGGAACCAAGACCAGTGGAATCAGCATGCTAGGTAGGAATCCTGTTTTCTGTGTGTGGGTCGATGTGGAGTTGTGCAGAATGTGGCCTGGGAGCTTCCTGGTACCAGGTAGGCCATGAGTCCTATCTTGCGTGCTGGGGGCAAGGTAATCTCTGATTCTGGAATGTTGCTGTCATATCAGCTGATCACTATTTGGTCCCAGTTGCTGTTTTGTTCATTTGAACCTTATAGAATCTTAAAACATTTTATGACTAAAGTTATTTTATGAATTTACTTTGTAGGGTCTTCATTTGTTATGTCTTCAAAGACAGATTCCTTTTCTTATTTCTTTGGAGAGATTAACTCTCCATATTTTAAACTATTCTTTACCGTTGAGTTTTAGGCTATTTGCTTAATATTTCTTCTGTCTTTCATAGATGTTGATTTTTCTCAAATGTCACATGATTCTAACTTGGTGGCTCATTATTCTCTCTCTCTCTCTCTCTCTCTCTCTCTCTTTCTCACTCTCTCTCTCATACCGAGTCTGTCCTGTATGGTTTCAGGAGTAGATGGGATATGTTTATGGGCTATATATTTATGGGATTTTTTTATTTTATTTTATTTATTTATTTATTTATTTATTTTTTTTTTGCTTTTTGGGTCACACCCGCGACGCTCAGGGGTTACTCCTGGCTCTGCTCTCAGGAATTACTCCTGCAGTGCTCGGGGACCATATGGGATGCCGGGATCGAACCTGGCCGGCACAGGCCGGCCGGCGTGCAAGGCAAACGCCTCTACCCGCTGGGCTATCGCCCGGCCCTATGGGATTTTTTTAAATGGGGGGGTTTGTGTAGGAGGCCATAAACTTTTGGAAATTATTATTTGGGGATTGGGGGTTAGGGAGGGAACCCGACTTCCGAGACTCAAATCTGCCTCTGAGAACTGGCATTGACAAAGGCTCTAAAACCATACCATCTTCTGACTCTTCTTTCTTTCCTCCCTGTCTGTGTGTGAACTCCGCTTTACTCTGGCCTCTCTCTTCAGTTTTCCGTCCCACATATTTACTCCGCCTGTGATTCTGTTTGGTCTGCACCTGGGAGTCGCCCGGGTAGCTTTACAAAATGCTGCAATCTCTGTCCTCTACCCAGCAATCTTGATTTATTGGACCTGGGAAGCAGCCTAGCCATTGGGTTTTTCTTTTTTTTTTTTTTTTGTGTGTGTGTGTGTGTGTGTGTGTGTGTGTGTGTGTGTGTGTGTGTGTGTTTCTTTCTTTTCTTTTTTTTTTAAAGTTCCCCAGCTGAATCTAATTTACAGCCAAGTTTGCTAACCTCGGTGCGAGGAAACGCTGCAGGCAGATCTTTCACGTCTGCCTGGAAAAAGATCTTGGGGTTTATCTGAGGGCAGAAACCATTTTTATCTGCTGCTGTCTGTGAAAATAGATAGGAAGGAGGCTGCCAGTGCAACAGCTTAAGGTCTAGCTCTTTAATTAGTCAGCCTGCTGTTTGCCTTACAACCCTTCCTTCTTTTGCATCTGTTAACCTTAACCTAACTTGAGGAATTTAGTATTGTCAGTCATTGTCTTTAGCTTTTTTTACTTCTTTGGGGCAGAAATTTTGCCTCTCATTCTTTATCTTGTCTGTGCTCATTCTTTATCTTGTCTGTGAGACTCACAGACATGGGGCAGAGCAGCTACTTGCTCTCCCTGTGCCCAGCTGCTCACGAGGTGCCCAGGAGGGATGGCGGGTTCTAGCCCTGGTCCGCCACCCCAGCAGAGCCTTGCAACAAGCCAGACGACCCCCCCACTCCACGAGGGCCTCCATTTTCCACATCCGACTTCTCTCTCGTCAGATCTCCACCCAGCAGACCAGCCTATCACACCCGGCCCGCGCAGCTGCAAGCGGCCATGTGGTTCATCAACAAATGCTGGACTTAGAGATGACTACAAGAGTATGCTACCTGCACGGCAGAGCCTGGCAAGCTACCCGTGTTGTATTTGATATGCCAAATACCAGTAATAATTATAGACCTCATTCCAGAGTGGATTGAGGCTCTTTATGTTCCTGGAGCAAGCAGATGCCCTTGGGCTCTACTTCCATGAGAGAGGACATATGGAGATGTTACTGGGCCCGCTGGAGTAAATTGATGATGAACGGGCAGACAGTGATACAGTGATACAGTGATTCTTTATCCGTTACTACACTATCCATGATATTCCATTTTCAAAGAATACTCAAAATCCGTGGCCTAATGATTAATACTGTTATTCATTTCCCACTGCTGGGGTGTGTGTGTGTGTGTGTGTGTGTGTGTGTGTGTGTGTGTGAATGGATTTGGGGGAGGACGGATGAAATTAATTCTACCAAATTTATTCCATCTCCCAGTTCCACTTGTCATCCATCTTGTCCCCCTAATAGATCTATAAAATGTGGAAAGAGATGTTTTACAAAATCTCACAGTACTTCTATTTTTGTTTCATATATTTGATGCCTTTATAGAAGCACAAAGGTTCATAGCTATTATAAATTTTATGTAGATTTTGCCTTTTATGAATATAAAATGACCCTGCTTTCCGTGGAAACCTTTTGCTTTATATTAAATCTGTTTGACATAAAAAGGGCCACGCTTTCTCTATTTAAAATTTCATGTGCTAAGCCTTTGCTTAGTCTTAAAAGACATTTCTGGTCAACTTAATGTGTTGCTTTAAGCTTAAAGGGCATATGACTAGATTTTTAAAATCTTCCTTTTCTAATGGGGACTTGAAACCATTTAAATTTATTATCATAACTTAAGACACATGGCCTGGCTTCTGTCATCTTGTTTTATATTTTTAGGTTTTATGTTCTTTGTTTATCTATGAATTTATGTCTTTTATATTGTGTTTTATGCTTTGTTTGCTTTTTCCCTTTTTTCAAACTTCTGAAAGATAAACATCCTCTTGAAATTCTTGTCTTTTGGTTTTTAGAAAATAACAGCTACAGTTATAAACCACGTTTTTTTTGGATTTACAGGGTATACCTGGCTATGTCTAGAGCTCACTGCTGACTCTGTGCTCAGCATCTCTCCTGGAAGTGCTCAGGAACCATCACAGTGCTGGGACAGATGATAGTGTGCAAGACCAAGTCTTTATCCCTGGCACTGTCTCTCTGCTCCAGAAGCTACTTTTCGTCTCAGCAAATTCATTTGAAAATAGTGGAATTGTATCTCCTAAATTAGATAGAAAAGGAATTATAACCTTTCCACCCCCTCAGGATTAAGATGTGAATTAATGGGAGAGAAAGCAGGTACACAGAGATAATATCTGATGCTCTGGGTCTCACTCATTCACGTTCATCAACCAGAACACACGAAGGACTGACTTCCATTCTACAGCTATGACACAAGCTTGAGGGGACAAGTTCCCGACCTTTTCTACTTCTGTTGTGAAAGGTAAGATGTTGCTTGCATCATTCACCATGTTCCAGATAACCGCCTCACATTCATGCCTTTTCACTTTTGTGACTGTGGCTCCAGGCCACACGAGGGACCTGCTAATCAAGTGACAAGATGACTGGTGGAGAAAGAGCTTTCTGATCCATGAGTTAGACGGAAGACAGTAGTCTCACATCCTCCCAGTAAATATCTAGCCTCCTTGATATCAAGAAGCACTCTTTACGACCTCTAGACAACCACGCAAGCACAATTTTAGAAAGGGTCAACTGCAGGCTGGTGGGTGCCAGGGTACTCTATAAATTCTCTGGTGGGCAAAATTCTTTTGTGAACAGTCCATTATCACTGAAAACTTAAACAAAGAATTCTGATTAAAGGTTCAGGACAAGATAAAAGAGTCAGAAGCGATAGAACAGAAAGTTAGGGGACCTTTCCTTGCATGTGGCTGACCAGGGTTTGATCCCCAGCACCCATATGGTCTTTTGAACCCCAGCAAGAGTAATTCCTGAGCACTGAGCCAGGAGTATGCCCTGAGCACAGCCAGGTGTTGCTCTAAAACAAACCAAATAACAGAAGTCTATTGCAAATAATGATATGCCATAAAAATAAACATAAGTTTGCTCTATAGGTTTATTATTTTACTGGAAATTGTACACACATACACACAAATGTACATATTTTTTAGTATGTCAGTTTATGTGGATCTCTTTTCAGTAAATTTAAACTATTCGTGACAAGATGTTGCATCAAGTTCCTTTGATAGTGTAGGGATGCTTTTAACTTAAATCTAGATTTTTGCTTCTTCTTTACTTGTGGTGTTTTCATGTGAATATTTGCAACTCTTAGATTTAACGCCCATTTCCTCTCAATTTTTATCATTTTTGATCTTTGCATTATATCATAAAACTGCTATCAAGTTATTTTACTTCTGTTTGACTAGATTTTTCCATGATTAACCTTATGTTTTATTAAATAAACATCTATTTAAATTCTAATATTGTGACTTTATCTTCCTTAAAATGATCACATTTTGTGTGCCTTCCTCTTTTCTATTTTATTTCTTTCTCCCCACCTCATGTTTATCTGTATTTTGGTTTTCCGAGACTATTTTATAGAAATAATGCGTTCTAATAAGACAGATTGACATTGAAGATTTTTAAATTTTTTTTTTTTTTTTTTTTGGGGGCGCTACGCCCAGCAATACTCTCAGGGGTTGCTCCTGGCTCTTTGCTCAGGAATTACTCCTGGCGGTGCTCGGGGGACCATATGGGATGCTGGGGATCAAACCCGGTCGGCCATGTGCAAGGCAAACACCCTACCCACTGTGCTATCACCCGGCCCCAGATTTTTTTTCTTTAGTAAAGAATTTTTAAAAATTCTTTACTCATGTAATTTTAGTGATATCATCAGCCTATTGAAGTACTTAAAACTTTTAAGGTTTTTTGGGGGTACGGTTTGGTTTGGGGGCAGCACTTGTAGTGCTCAGGATTTAATTCCTTGCTCTGCACTCAGGATTCTCAAGGGACCATGTGGGGTGCTAGGGATTAAATCTGACCATCATACTCAAGGCAAGAACCTCACCTACTATACTATCTCTTTGATCTATAAAAATTTTTATTAAGTTATACTTTACATTTATCAAATGCATTCATTTTATTTTATTTTAAATAAATTCAGTGAATTTGTTGATTGTTTCTACTTATATAGTTTTCAATACTTCTCAGAAATGAAATATTCTTATTACTCTAGTAGTTCCTTGTGTTTCATCAACAATACACCATATCTATCTCAACCAACCACTAATTAGGAGACACTTTAGAGGTAGGGTGCTTGCCTTGCACACATTTGGCTTGGGTTCAGTCACCAGCACTGTATATGGTTCACTGAGCACCTCCAGGAGTAATCCCTGAGTATAGGCCCAGGAGTAAACATTAAGCACTGCTTTGGTGCTCTGCCCCCCACCCACCAAAATAAAAAAAGAATTTCATAGATATTAAGTAATCTATTGTGTAATTTTCTTTCTAGTTTCTTTTGCTCAAATTCATTTGAAAAATGAATTAGTAGTTTTTCCATGTAGCAGTTGTGAATGCAATAAAATACTTATTTTTGTTACAAAGTGAATATTGGACTGTACTGATGAGATTAGTAGCTTATTTTCTAAAAGAAAGAAGGAACAAAGCAAGAGAGAAAGCAAGAAAGCAAGCGAGCAAGCAAGAAAGAAGGGGACAGGAGAAAGGCACAAGAGGCTGATCGCATGCTTCCTATGCAGGAGGTCGTGATTTGAACCCCAGCACTACAAGGTCCTCTGAACACCACAGGAGCATCCCTTGAGCACTGAGCCGGGGGTACCCCATTAGCGCTGCTGAGTTTGGCCCTAAACCCAAAGCAAGAAGGAAGTTTGGAAGGGAAGGAGAGGGAGGAGAGAAGAGGACAGAGATCTCCTTTTCTTCACTATGTGAGCTCAGCCATAAGACCTTTAAGTCAGGCAGAACGCAGACCACCCTTTAACCAGAACTGAACTCTGCTGGCGCTCCTTATCCTGCGCTTCCCTCTCCTGAATGCTGAGAAATAAATGTCCACCTGTTAAGCCACCCCATCTATGGTGTTATAGCAGGAGCCTGGGTAAACTAAAACAGTTCTGCTGGTGATGGCTCTGATTGCTTTCAGTCTCTTCAGCCCAAAGAATAAAATTGCTATGAACATTTGTCTATCAACTTTTGATTGTTCATGTTTGCATTTTAATCCTTTTAAGTATTTATAATAGCTTTCGGAAAAGTCTTTGCCTGCTGATCAATTATTTTGGTCGTTGCACAATTCAATTAACTTAGTTTTATTTTGGATATAGGACAATTTTTTTTCAGTGGTTGTGCTTGTGACCTACCTAAGTTTTATTTGGAATCCAGCTATCGCCAAGTGTCTGGCTCTCCAGACCCTGTAAATAATTTGAAGGTATATTTTATTGTATTTTTATGTGTCAGAAGGCTAATATATTTTCTAAGTCCTCTTTCTTTTGTGATTTAAAAAAAAATTTTTTTTTTTTTTTAAGTATTTTATTATACCACCGTGAGATATACAAATAAAAAGATACAATTAAAAAGTTCATGTTTGGGTTTTGGTCATACAGTGTTTCAGCACCCGTCCCTCCACCAGTGCCCATCTCCATACAAATAAAAAGATATACAATTAAAAAGTTCATGTTTGGGTTTTGGTCATACAGTGTTTCAGCACCCGTCCCTCCACCAGTGCCCATCTCCCACCAACAACATCCCCGGTTCCCTCCCCTCTCCCCAGCCCTGCTCAATGGCAGGTTCTTTATTTCTTTCCCTTTCTCTCTCTTTCTCTTTTCCTTCCCTTCTAGACTATGGATTACAGAACATACATTAAAAGGTTGTCATGTGAATACTTTTGCCTCTATTTCATGCTCAGTTCTAGGTTGGCATTAGTACCCTCGACTATTATTAGCACCCTGTTCCATTTTCTGTCTTTCCTAAACTCTGACTCCCACACGCTTGTGATAATTTCTACCTTTAAAAAAATTTTTTTTAAGTGTGGTTTCACTTTTCAGAATAACATTTGCTCTGGGATTCTTTTCGCATTACTCCTAAGATAAGAATTTTTCTGTGACTATGCCAGTTGTTCGGCAATGTCTCTGTTCTAGGTTGTCCAGAAGCCAACACCTCACGTGTGTGATCAGGAGTTGTTTGGTTTCAGCTCCCTTGAAGTTGTTCTTGCTGGAGTTGTTCTTCGCCCCTCCTTCCGGAAGTGTCTCCTTGTCATCAAGCTTACTATGAAATCAAAGAACCAAGGAAGCCTGTCTGCAGGTTCCATCAAGTCTTTCTCCGAGTACTTTCTTTTTATTCTTTGGAAGTTTACATAAAAAACACCAACATCCTCAGAATTCTTTTGAAGTCTAGTCTTGGCTTCCTCATTTCTTGAAAAAAAAATCCAGTGATTTCCCCAAAGTTGAAATTCCCAACTTTCACAGTTTAGGAAGCTATGAACTTTCTCAGTGTTAAATCTGAAGTCATGATGCTGAAGTTAGGCTGAGTTTCAAAGTTTGATGAGATTGTAAACAGACACTATTTTACTAACACATTGTTCGCCTTCATTTACTATATTGTGGTTACTATATTTTTGTGCATTCAAATTATCTCCTTGGGTTGGAGTGGTAGTACAGGGCTAATTTTTACAGGTCGAAGAGATAGTAAGTTTTTTTGCCTTGCATATGGCCAACCCTGATTCAAATCCTTGGTACCACATATGGTCTCCTAGCACGCTAGAGGTTACTCCTGAGCACAGAGCCAGAAATAGCCTCTGAGCACCGCAGGTGTGATTCCACTATTCCCAGTCCTCCATTCACCCCATCTCCACTTTCTTATAATAATTCTACCCAATACACCAGTCTTTCAAAATTTGAATCCCAGATTGTATTAATAAATACCTCCTTTCCTCCCATTAAAATAATGACGCTGCCATGTACTTATAAATTGCTTTAAGAAAATTTTCCTAATTATTTCTTTAGAAAAATTTCTTGAAGCAATAAATGTGGAACCAGTGATTAGTATGAAATTGAAAATTGTAGTTGCCCTACAGAAAATATGCATCAATTTACGCTTTTACCAGAAGTCTATTTTCCTTGGCATATTATTATAAAAGTCTGGAAATATTACCATCTGAACAGAAACTCCTTTCATTAAAATCTTTACTGTAGATTCTTCCATTCCAACTCACTTCATTTCTCAAGGTGACCTCTCTCCTTCTCGTTGCCTTCAGTTTTGGTTAGTTTCTAACAGAATTCTGCATTTTTAATGTATACTTTGCGTTTTTAGAGATAAGTTTATAAACTTGCATGAATTAGTTTTTTTTTCTCCCCAGAGACCTTGACATCTCACCAAGATTTTGACTTTTTAGGACCTTTAATGAATGAGGTAATTACCAGGATATTGTGGCAGAAAATGCTATTAGAAAAGTTAAAAAATGGACTAGGGCTAAAATCACTCAATTTGACAATTTACTTGTACTCCATTAACTAGTGTTCTATTTTCTTTGTCCATTTCTTAAACCTAGAAGCCACAATGACATTTGAACTTATTAGTAAAGAAAGTCATTAAATTAATCCACTTAGTTTATTAGGTCTGTTTTAAACTAAATGAGTTTTCCTAATATTCATTCTGTTTTTCCTGCATCTTGTTTTAGACAATTTTATTTTATTAATTTGGGGGTCAGTTGGGGGAGCCACACCCAATTGTGCTCAAGGACTACTCCTTACTGTGCTCAGGGGTTGCTCATTGGGAGAGCCTCAAGGTAACAAGAGGTACCATGTAACTTGGGTCAGTCACATGCAAGGCATGCGAATTAAAAAAAGAAAGCACTTACTAAGATACAAAAGCAGTCCACAGAATGGGAAAGAATATTCACCCAATACCCATCTGATAAGGGGGTTAATATCCAGGATATATCAGGCACTGGTAGAACTTTACAAGAAGAAAACAAACAACCCCATCAAAAAATGGGGAGAAGAAATGAACAGAAACTTCAACAAGGAAGAAATTGAATGGCCAAAAGACATATGAAAACTGCTCATCATCATTAATCATCAGAGAGATGCAAATCAAAACAACAATGAGATACCACTTTACACCACAGAGACTGGCACATATTCAAAAGAGCAAGAACAACAAGTGCTGGCGTGGATGTGGGGGAAAAGGGGACACTCATCCATTGTTGGTGGGAATGCCGGCTGGTACAGTCTGTTTGGAAAACAATATGGACTTTCCTCCAAAGACTAGAAGTTGAACTCCCATTTGACCCAGCCATACCACTCCTGGGAATCTACTCTGGGAAACCAAAAATACACAGCGGAAACACCATCCCTACTTTTATGTTCATAGCAGCATTATTCACAATAGCCAGAATCTGGAAGCAACCAGAGTGCCCGAACGATGACTGGATAAAGAGCTTTGGTACATCTACACAATGGAATACTATGCAGCTGTTAGGAAAAATGAAGTTATAAAATTTGCCTATAAATGGTGGACATGGGAGATTATGTTGGGTAATTAGCCAGAAGGAGAGAGCAGATAAGAATGACTGCATTTATTTGCATTATATTTGTACTTTTATACCAATACCAGAGTGAGCATATCGGGGTCTTGTCAAAGGTGGAATTATCACAAACGTGTGGGAGTCAGGAGTTTAGGAAAGACAGAATGGAACAGGGTGCTATTGCGGGTACTAATGCCACCTAGACTGAGCATGAAATGGGCAAAAGTATTCACATGACAACCTTTTAATGTATGTTCTGTAATCCATAGTCTAGAAGGGAAGAAGAGAAAGAGAGAGGAAAGGCAAAGAAATAAAGAACCTGCCTGGAGCAGGGCTGGGGAAGGGGAGGGAACCGGGATGTTGTTGGTGGGAGATGGGCACTGGTGGAGGGGCGGGGTGCGGAACACTGTATGACCAAACCCAAACATGAACTTTTTAATTGTATATCTTTTTATTTGTATGGAGATGGGCACTGGTGGGAGGGGGCGGGTGCTGAAACACTGTATGACCAAACCCAAACATGAACTTTTTAATTGTATCTTTTTATTTGTATATCTCACGGTGGTATAATAAAATACTTAAAAATTTAAAAATACCAAAAAAAGAAAGCACTTTTTTTTTAAAAATTTTTAATTTATTTTTAATTTTTTATTTTACTGTACGATATACAATTACAAAGATGTTCATTGTTGGGTTTGTACAGTGTCCCAGCACTTGTCCCCTCCACTAGTGCCCTATTCCCACCACCAATGTCCCCAAATTCCCTCCCACCTCCCACAACTGCCTTTATGCAGATTCTTTTCATTTTCTTCTCTCTATTTCTCTTCTCTCTCTCTCTCATTCTGTGATCATACATTCTGTGCTCAGTTCTAGTCTGGCATTACCAATTCCCCCAATTAGTAGAAACCTGGTATATATTTATATCCCATTAATGAATGCAGTCATTCCATATCTGTCCTATTCCTTCTGACTAATTTTGCTCAGCATGATAATCTCCATGTCCATCCATTTGCAGATAAATTTCATGAGTTCTTTTTTTCTGACAGCTGCATAATATTCCATTGTATAGATGTACCATAGTTTCTTTAGCCAGTCTTCTGTTCTCAGGCATTTGGGTTGTTTCCAGATTCTGGCTATTGTGAATAGTGCTGCTGAATATAGAAGACTAGCACTTTAAATGCTACACTATTTCTCCAGTTCCTCATTTTATTTCTACAGATATATATTACTACATAAGGACTTTTCTTGAATACTAGGAAAATGGACTCTATAAAGAGTTTTAAAAAAAACTAATACCTGTGATCACAATATTTGCTCTTTTTAAACAATTTTCCCTATATATTTATTAATAGCTTATTGTTACTTAAGCATAATTTTTATTTATAGGAAAGTAGGTTTTACTAAGCACTGCAATACATACATGCATACATACATACATGCATACATACGCATACATACATACACACATACATACATCTTTTAAATGAATTTTTTTTGTGCTTTGGGGCATAAGATAACAAGGAGTGGACTCCACAGCTTTCGTGGGAACACCTTCTTACTTTTTTTGAGGGATCTCTGTGCTGTTATCCACAAGGCCAAAGCAGACAACATCACCACCAACAGTAGCATGATAGTTTCCTTCCCACTAATCCCTGACAACAGGTGTTTTTTTCCTTCTATTCAACAAATGCCATTCTCACTGATGTGAGATGACATCTGATTGTCATCTTAATTTGGATTTCATATGCCTACTAGCCATCCATCTGTCTTCTTCAGAGAAGTGTCTGTTTATTTTCTCTCCCTGTTTTGAAAGATGGCATTATTGAATTTATTGTTGTTGATCTTTGTGAGAGCTCTCTCTCTATTGGATATTAGCTCTTTATTTGATGTTTCATGCACAAATATTTGCTCCCATTCAGTGGGGTATGTGAATTATAGTCCACATTTCTTTTGACATGCAGAAACATTTTAATTTTAATTAAACATTAATTAAACATTAAAATCAAACATTTTAATTTTAATTTGCTGTAGTTTTGTCTATTTATTTTCTTCTTTTGTTTTTGTCAATGGAATCATATGCAATTTGCTGCAACTTGGGTGGACTGGAGGATATTGTGTTGGGTGAAATAAGTCAGAAAGACAAGTATAAATATTGACTATTCTCACTGTTCTGTGCTAGATAGAGTTATATGACAAGGGAATGATGGGGATCAAAGATAGGCAAATCTTTGGCCCTAGACAACATAAGCAAAAATATCAGGGAAGGAAAGAAATGGAGGAAGGAAGGAAGAAGAGGCAGTCTAAAAGTAACTTAGGAGCAAGTGTCAGAGGCCTTTGACTTATCTGTAGTGTCGAGGTGAGATATCTATATTCATCTCACCGACTAGATGCAACTCTACCACAAGCATAAGAACCTAAATAAACTTTTGAGTTTAATTAAAATAATTAAACTTCAAAATGTGTCTGTGAAGAAGACCAGTTAGGGGAAAAGTGAATCTAGGGTCAATAGCGGAGAGATGTGGACTCTGATCACCGAGGGATTAGAGTTGGAACATTGTATGCCTGACAATCTATTGTTGACAACTTTGTAAGACACAGCACCTAAATAAAAATAGAATAAAAATACAAATTAAAATTTTTAGAACCAAAATAATTGAAGGTAGCTAAAACATTTGCGTTTGCTTTATTTTTTCAGTAGTTTGGATAACTTTCTGAACATTTCTCATTTCTCTTCCTTTTGGCGCAAAGCTCTCTTACTCTAGGCTTCTAACATTTAGTGCTTTGAAACATAAAAGGAAACATCAAAGACCTTCATTATGTATATTTTAGCTTTTACTCTCTCCTGGCAATATTGAGAGGTTCAACTTTATTCCAGCCTTGTCAGGTTAGTTTAACAATGCCCATTGTTTGCAATGATCATCCCATTCCTTCCCTGCTTGACTCAGAGTATCATTCTCTGTCTGTCTGTCTGTCTGTCTGTCTGTCTGTCTGTCTGTCTGTCTCTCTCTCTCTCTCTCTCTATCTATCTATCTATCTCTCTATCTATCTCTCTCTATCTATCTCTCTATCTATCTATCTATCTATCTAATTATTTAATTATACCACTTGTATCACTTGTCTTCCCCTTGTTCATCGATTTGCTTGAGTGGGTTCCAGTAACATTTCCATTTGTTCCTGTTGCATGCTAGTATAGCCCAAAGGCCTCTAATCGCTCCAGAACATGAAAAGTCTCAAACCATCCATTCCTTTAGGTCATGGGAATGAGGTTACTGTTTTTGGCATATCAAATCAGACATGGGTAACTTGCCAGGCTCAGCCATGTGGGCGCTCTTAGTTTATTATATGGTATTATAATGGTATCAATTATAGAGCTGTATTATAATAGTATCAATAACATAAAGAAATCATAAAGGAAGTACAACTTTCAGAAATTCACAATGGGTTCAATCCCTGGCATCCCATATAGTTCCTTAAGCACCACTAGGAGTAACCCCTGAGCATCTCTGGGTGTGACCCAAATAAAGAAAAAAATTCATAGTGAGAGTTACTGGCTCTAAACATCAATTGCTTTCCTCAAAACTATCCAATGAGTTCCATCTTCTTCCAGCCAGCATGTGATCTAGTTAAGTGGGAATGGGTCAAAGGCAGAGTTCAAAAGAATGGTCATAAAACTGATCTCTATATTCATCTAGTTGACTATGACCTCAATATCCAGAGCACAAATTCAGAATTATCCTGTATGAAATATTTATTAAGTTACTCCTAAAAAATACTCCAGTAACTTATTATTACCACAATAGTAAGTTTTAAATAGTTTAAAATAGTCCTGCTATTATAAAGATGGAAAAAATGCAGTGTTCAGGGCTTACTCCTTGGTCTGCACGCTGGGATCACTCCTGGTAGTGCTCTGGGCACCATTTGTAAAGCCAGGAGTCAAACCTGAGTTGGTCCTGGAAATTATGTTTTACTGAAAATTTCTACTGCTGATGAAGAAGAAATTATTTCATATCAGAGTGTCATTTGATTGGAATTTTAAAAGCTTTATGGGACTGGAGTGATAATATTGCAAGGAGGGCTCTCTTTTGTGGCCTACCCTGGTACAGTTGCCATCAACCTTTATGGTCCCTGAGCCTGCGAGGAAGGGACCCCTGAGTGCAGAGCCAGGAGTAAGTCCTGGCTTGAGCACTGCCAGGTGTGGCCCAAAACCAAACCAAATCAAAACAATTCAAAAAGCTTTCATGTATTTTCTCCCTTTTCTTGACATATTTCCTTATTTCAGTTACCCCAATTCTTTCATCAGAGGTATTGATAAATGTTGATGAGGTGTTGGTCAGTATTCAACTTCTATAGGGTTGAATATATCAACAGCAACAACAACAACAAAAAACCCAAGGTGAAATTTGAAAGTTTCAATTATAAAGAATATAATCTAATATGAAATGAATATTGAGGTCATTTGTAGTTATACTAGTCACCAGTTTTGCTCCAAGCCACACTCATCTTCCCTGTGAAGGAGCTGCTAATAATTATCTCATTTTTTCAGATGAGGAAACTGAGCCACAGAAAGAGTAAAGTGATTTCTCCAGTCACACAGCTCAGCTGCCGTGGTTTCAGCTCAAGTGACATGCTAGTGACTGGGACCATGCTTGTGTCCGCATTGCTCTCTCTCCACAGAGCAGTGCTGTTAGAAACTACTCTGCCAGGCAAAATCTAACATTGGTTTTGGTTTGTCTCTTATAATAAGAGATTATTGAGAGGACAATATGGAAGTAATACGTAGAGAACTCTTTTGCAGAAAGTATGCCTGATTTGTGGTAATGAAATTTAATTATACCACTGGGAGATATTCAATTGCAAAGCTGTTCATGGTTAGGTTTCAGTTATGCAGTGTTCCAGCACCCATCCCCTCCACCAGTGCACATTTCCTACCTCCAATGTTCCCTTATTATTCCCTTCTCTCTCCCCAGCCTGCCCCTATGGTAGGTTCTTTTGCTTCTCCCCCCCTTTCATTATTGAGTGACTTTAATTAGACTCGGTTTTGTAATAGGAAATCCCAGAAGAGTTTTCTTAGAATTATTTATTTTACTTTTTCAAAAACATACTGAATATGTTTTTTTTTTTCATATGTTTTTTTCAGATGTTTTTTTCAAAAACTTTGGGGAGGGGTGTACAAGTTAAAATATAGAACATTTTGGGAAATGGGGAAAAAATTACAGCAAGATTCAATCACAATGTTCTTTTTCACTGTAAGATTTTGTCCCAGGTTATGTACTCTCGAAGTGAAGAAGTAAATTTGTGAAAATAAAGTTTTCTGTAGTCTCAGCTGATGGTCTTTAAAAAATTGAGATGCTTGAATCAAATATCTCACTTTAGAAGGTGTTGCTTGCATCCTAGTTGATTCATCTTATGTTTGTAATGTTTTTACATAAAAGCATAATTATAATTTGCCTTATAACCATTTAAAACTAATCTAGTCTGATATCATTACAAGATAAATTCTAAATTAAAAAATCAGAAGTTCACACAAGTATGTTTATAGGTAGTATAATTAGCTTACTGTTTATAATTAAGACTAATTTTTCATATGCTTATGATTTATGATTAATATTTTCATAAGAAATCTACAAGATTACCTTCATTTCTGATACCAACTGCATGTCTGGGTATCCTTAGATCTTCCTCTGGTTTGATAAATTGTTAGTAAGAAGCAGAACTTATGAGATGCTATTATTATCATGGTCACAGTTTATTACAGTAAGCGAAGATAAACTAAATGAACAGAGGGAAGAGACATTGGCAGTTTCAGGAAGCTCAAAACTTGTGACTTCCAATTGTCATCACTAACTCCATGTGTGTCTAATAGCCCATATGTGAACACCAAATACAACATAAACAGGGCTGCATTCTCCAAAGGACAGTAAATGCTTTCTGAGACCCTATTAGAATAATTTTATGAATAGAGAAATATATTTGCTTAAGGATTAAGAGAAAAACAATTTCACATTCATTCAAGTAGTGTTTTGTTTGAAAAAAGACATTAATTATTTAGATAAGAATCAACTTTTTGAGTGAGCAGTGAAAGAACAGGTAGATAAGTTTGTCTCTGTAAGTTCTTATAACTGAGATATGTTGGTTCCTCACTGTTTCTTCTGCTCTGTGAAAATCCCTGCTTCGTCCTCAGCTTGTATTAGGTGAAAAGATGGTGCTCCATGCCATTTTCTTCAGTCTTTCCCATATTCCTAACTATTGTTTAATTCTTGCACGCTGTTAGGCCTTAAACCTTATTTACGCTTGTACTGGTTATTATTGCTACATAAAAAGCTAACCACAGAGTTTTCTTAAAACAAGTTGCATAAATTAAGATCCATTTATTAGCACTTCTACAGATAAGACATATGAGCATGGTATGTCTGAATGCTCTTCAAGGTATCTCAAAGACATGTTAACTCACAGTTTTCTTCCAAGCTTGTTCATCTTGTTGGCAAAATTTGGTTACTTGTGCTTGTAGAAAGTTCCCATATTTTGGGATAATAAAATATTTTTAAAAAGTACCCATATTCTTGTTAAAGATCTGTGAGAGTTTACTTGTAGTCTCTGGAGCTCCTGAGAGTGAGCTCTCTCACAAAAATGGTAGCTTCCTTCCCTGAGTTAGGTTTTTCCTCTAGCTTGCTAAAATTGAATTTCATAAAATGTGCATAATCACTGGAGTGACTTTTATTATTTTATCACTAATAAAACTAATCAAAAGCTTTATTACTCTTTAACATTCATTAAACTAGGGGAGCTATTCAGGGTATGTAGACCATGGATTGGAAATCTAGGGGTTATCTTAGAATTCTGCAGATCACCATGTCTTATATACATATATGTATAAATAATATATTATTTTACTCAATAATATATATGTATCTAATTTAGTTAATTTAGTAAATAATCATATTTTTTGTGACCTGAAGAAAAACTTTGAATAAAATTCAATTCAGAAAGATAAAAACTAAACTGGTAACTTTAAAATCCAAACAAGAGTAATAAAGAGAAGAAAAAAAATAATTTTCAATATATCTAGAAATTTAGGAAAGGGGAAAAAGAGAAGGAAAATATTACATGGTCAACAGACAAAACAAAAATTTATATAAATCCATTTTTTCCAATACCACAAGAAATGTTTATTTTTAAATATTCCATCAATAAATATCATTAGATTAGAAAAAATAGAGCTCAATTGCTTTTAACTTACTGACCATCCAGAAAAATAGTGATTGAAAAAGGCTCACCTTATAAGTTAGTTTATGTTTGTGCCCCAAACTGTTTTTATTTTCTAAAGACTTTTAGTGAACAATTAACATTTCCTGCCATCAGGTAGCTCACATTATAGTTAGGGAACTGATAATCAAGTATCGTGGATAATGCTACTAAGAAAGAACTTACTAATTGGGAGGGGGAATTTATGGGATTCGGGGGTTTCATTCACTTGGGAAGTAAAGTGATTTGGTAGTTTGCTTCTGGGAAATTGTATTTGTTCTGAACCAGCATAAAAGGTTTTCCTGGGAGAAAATGGTTTTGAGTTCTTGGTCACCAAAGGTCAGCTTGTCTGGATTCTGCACTTGCTTCGGGTATGGGTCTTCTAACAGTTGGCAGTGGTCTCTGTTACGGTTCTGGAAAAGTTTGAGGAAGCTGGAAACAAGAATAACTGGAAGACAAGTAATCCTAAACTAAGGGACAGAGTTGCAATGGGGCGTCAGGCTTAATGGTGGGTGACAAGGAAACTTGGCTGTCAGGAGACTTTAAGTTAGGCTTTACAGTTAAGATAGATAAAGTTATTTATTGCACATACTTTACATCATGCTTGACACTTAGCTGTGGAACTACAATATGGATAAGATTGACATGGTCTTGTTCCCTTGGGTTGCTTCTGAATCATCTATCAAATATTACAGAAATAACAGTAACAAATTGCTCAGCTAGGTCCAAGAAAATGCTAATTTTATGATTTCTTTCTCTATCTTCTCTAAAAGCTATGATCTTTTGTTTGCTCTTTCAAGAGTTAAATTTAGAATATTTCAGGCCTCGGCAATTTTTGGACTATCTATTGGTGAATGAATCACTGATTATTCAACCATACAACAACTTCTGGCTGTGTTGTGTTATCCAGCAGCAAGTTTGCCAAAAGCATTTTACACGACAAGCCACATTTTATCTGTAGCATCTGAATTTTCCAAGTAACCTTTGCAAAGCATTTATTTATACCACAAAGTTGTCTCAGTTGTTGAGGGAAAAGTATTGGTTGGAGGGCAGCAGAATTGGTTGCTTTTTCTACCCATTTTGCATGTGTTTCACTCCATTAAGTCTAGGCTTGTGACATTTAGAAAAGGATTTATTTTTCACAATTCAACTGCAAATAGGACATTCCCTTGTGAGCGTTTTTGAAAATGTATGACTGTGAAGAGATTGCCAAAACCCACAGCTTTTCGACTTTTGCTGAACGCCCAGGAGAAAGCCTTCCTTTTTATTACCAAGCATTTAAAATTTGTGGGAAAAATTGGAAAAAGCTAGAGTGAAGATTCTGTGCAGGTGTGGGGAGGAGGCCTTAGATAGCATCAGGATTAGCTCTCTCAAGTTCCGGTCAGAGCAAGTGACAATTAATAAGAGAGAAAATATATTTATTATTCCCTTAATAGTTGCTCGCTCTCATAAGCTATATTGAATCATGTTTGCAACAAAAGGCTGAGGAAAATTTAAGGGGGTGTGTATGTGTGTGTGTGAGTGAGTGACTGAGTGATTGATTTTGTGTGTGTGTGTGTGTGTGTGTGTGTGTGTGTTTGTGCCTGTGTTCTTAGAAGCAGGTTTTGCAGCTGAGAATTTTTCTCATTAATTTTGTTAGTAACCAGTAGAGGGGAGTGTTTTTCACCTGATTGTAAATTTGGATTTTTGTTTGCTTTGCTTTTTATGTAAGGAAGTTTTAGGTAGGTTAATTCTTCCCTTTATCTCATTCTGTCTTGGTGATACACAGATTAGCACTGGATTAGGAAATAAGATGAATTTTAAGTAGTCATTAGAGTAATCACATGCACTCTTTTCGGTGTATTTTCATCTTGGGCGTGACATTGCCCTGGGAAGGCCAACATTTTCCTGCTTTTATTGCACGAGATGAGACCTTACACAGTCAGAAACATATCAAGTGCTGGAGTTTAGCGAACATGTCACCTTATATCACTGTAAAGCTACTAATTGATCTCCAGTCTTTAGTTTTCAAACTTGTTTGATAAGGAATGTGTCATTTATTGTTGCCATCTCAGAGGCTTCAGCTGTACCTAAATAATAATCACATTGATTGTCGCAAAATGCAGAAAACCACTTATCCACGATCTCCTCAGGAGAGACAGTCAAGTTGAAGCCAGTGGGCTCACATGATAAAGTACAATGTTACTTCATCAAAGCAACCTCTAAATGAAGAACCTGGTGCTATTAATTTAATCAATAGAAACTCTCATTAGCATTAAGCTTGTAAAAGGAAGTTTGAGCATAACAAAATCATGTGTCAATCATAGGTATCTCTGAACTTTTTGCTGAGTCCAAAACTCTAATACGTCATTTTAGGTTAAGGGTTGCTATAACATTTCTCCAGCAGAGAGCAGTTTTATGTAACTGTTGCTCACTTAACTCCTTTCCTAGAATAGCGATTGTAATCATTAAGCCTTTACATTAAACACTGGTCTGCATGCTGAGTGTTAGCTTGACTAACTGCTAAAATGGATAATACAGGTATCATCAGGTGGAATTGTTATAATAAGTGAATCATAAACTTTTTATAACATGTAAGTGACAAAATATTATATATAGAAAATCCTAATGGGGCCACAGAAAATATTAAGCGAATTCAGCGAGATGGCAGAGTATAAAATTAATTTCTTTTTATATCAAATCTATATCAATGAAACTCAATTTTCTTTTATATGCTTACAATGGATAAATGGAATGAAATTAAAGAAATCATTATGTTCATAATCTCATATAAATGATAAAATAATGGATAGCACATGTAACAAAAGATATACAATTTTTATTCTTTTGTTGTTGTTGCTATTTTGTGTTTGGACCACACCTGGCAATGCTCAGGGGGCTGTTCCTTGCTCTGCCCTCAGGAACTGTTCCTGGAAGTGCTCCGGGGACCATGTGGGAAGCCGGGATTGTACAATTTACCTGTTATACTATCTCTCAGGTCCACAAATTTATATTCTTAAAGTAAATAGTTTATTAGAGGGCCTATGTAAATGCAAAAATAACTCCATGCTCATGAATCTGAGTTTTTGACATTTGTATGCAAATAGTACTTCCAAAATGATCTCCAGATTCAGAATAATTCCTATCAAATTTTCAGTTCACTTATTCATAGAAACTGACATGCTGGTTCTGAAATCCATGTGGAACTGTAAGGGTAGAATAATCAAAACAGTTTTCGAAAGCAATATAGGAAAACTCAGATTTCCCAGTTTCAAGCTTACTATAAAGCCATCAATAATAATCAAGACAATATTGTACTGACATAAGCATAGACATATAGATCAGTGTAGTATAATTGAGAATTCAAAAAATAGACCCATGCATCTAAGATAATTTGATTTAGAACAAGTGTGGAAGACCATTAAATAAGCAAAGAATAGTCTTCCCTGAAAATGATGCTAGTGAAACTAGACAGCAACATGAAAGCATGAACTTGAACCCATTCCTCACACCATGTACAAAAAAATAAATCCTTTTTAAAGTTGCCCACATCCTGTCTGGGGCTATGAACTTTCTCTGTTTTATCTGTTTCTCTCTCTCTCTCTCTCTCTCTCTCTCTCATTCTCTCTTTCTCTCTCTTTCATTTCTTTTAAAAAACTATTTCCTTTACAAACACAAAAGTACCTCAATGTGAAGTGTCAACATAATAAAATTTAGAGAGGGGCCAGAGCAATAGTACAGTGGGTAGGGTGTTTGCTTTGTATGCAGCTGACCTGAGTTTGATCCCCAGCATCCCATATGGTACCCCAAGCACAGCCAGGAGTAATTCCTGAGCATAGAGCCAGTAGTAACCCCTGAGTATCCTTGGGTATGATCCCAAAATAAATAAATAGATAGATAGATAAATAAATAAAATAAAATAAAATACAACTTAGAAGAAAAGGGAGTTCATTTTAATAGAATTAGAACAGATTTTTAAAAATGGAACCATTTAATTATTTAAATTTTAGTTTGGATAACTTGGTTACAATAGTGCTAACATGTATGGTTTTGGTAAACAAAGATAAACCTTCACTACCACCAATCTGACAGACCCTCTCCCACTTAGCATTGATGTTAGAGACAATCAAAATCACTAGCAACAGAAGAATAGTCAGATAATTTGGGTCTCAAAGCTTTTATTCTTTAAAAAGGACACAATCATAAAGTATAAAAAAAGACAATTTATCAAATAGTAAATAATTTATCTGATAAAGTATTGGTCACTAGAATATATAAAGAACTTCTATAACTTAGTAATAAAAATAGCCCAGTTAAAAGGGCAAAAAATGAGGGTGATGGCTCATAGTACTGTAATACATTCCTTACATGTGAGAGAATTTTAATCCCTGGCACCATATGACCACCTGAGCATTACTGGGTTTGTTTCTGATGGCCCTTAAGTACTTGTTGACTCAAGCAGCTTTGTCTTACAAGACCTGAGCATTGTCTAGCCTGGCTGGAAAATGAGTGAACTCTGGATTACCTGAACATTGCTTCAGAGACCCTCAAAACAAAAATCTGATATAGCAGATAAATATGAATAGAAGCTCCTCTTTAATACCTATCACATCATGGATGTACAAGGTAGGTAATATTTCATGCTCACACAGAGGTCAACATAGAAATATGGCCATAATTCTGTCAACTTGAAATGGTGAGCATATATGGAGAAGTTGGATCCTTCTACACTGTTAATTGGAGTCAAAATTTCATTTTGTCACTTAAAAAAGATTCATTGAAATATACTTAACAACTAATTTCCATTCTGGTTCTCCATCTCCCTCTTTATGAAGCAACCAAATCTATTTTTCCTTTTTGAGTATGTTTCACATAATCACTTGTATCACTTGTATCACTTGTCTTCAGATTTATTCATGTCATAATATATGTATGACTTATTGAGCAAATAATTTCCATTTTATGGATTTAATGCATTTTGTTTACCTACTCATTCATTAAAGGACATTTTGTTTTTTTCAATTTTTTGTCTAAGGAACTTGTTATATATAATACTTATTTTATATAAAAAACATGTACAAGTTTTATTCTATTCGTATTTTCAGTTTTCTTATATGCAGGAATGGATTTAAGTAATCATATGGAATCTTCTTATTTAATCATTTGAGAAGAACCATACTCCCCTTTAAAGAAGTGGTGCTATTTTGCAATATGGCCATAATTAAAGGTTTCAATTTTTCGACAATCTTGTGAAAACTTGCTATTTATTGAATTGTTTATTCTAGTCAGACTAATGCATATCAAGTGATGTCTCATTGGTTTAAAATTCCCGATATCTGATCATTTTGATTAGTATACACTTTCCTGTTCCTGTCTTTGGTTTATGGGTTGTTTTCTTTGTATGATTGATTATTTAGAGTATTTGGAGACAACAAAACGGAGTACAGGAATACTTTGATTTCTTTGGCTATTCCTGGTTGTAGATCATTTCATCAATAAAATAAAATTACATATACAATTCCTTTCCCCCCAATACACAAGAGTTTCAGAATTGCAATATCATATGTACTACAATAATGAGAAATAGAAATTGTTTTATATTCTGCATGCACTACGCTTTTATGAAATAAAGCTTCTTATCAAGAAAATTGTTTATTATAGCAAATTAGAAACTAGAAATATCACAAAAGTGGGAAATTTATTTATAAGCCAACATTTCATATTTTATGAATGTGAACATTTTATAGTATTTGTCATTATTAAAAATAATTAAAATAGTTTAGATAGTAAATTATTTATTTATTTATTTATTTATTTATTTTTTGCTTTTTGGGTCACACCCAGCAATGATCAGGGGTTTCTCCTGGCTCTGCACTCAGGAATCACTCCTGGCGGTGCTTGGGGGACCATATGGGATGCCGGGATCGAACCCAGGCCAGCACAGGCCGGTTGTGTGCAAGGCAAACGCCCTACCCGCTGTGCTATCGCTCCGCCCGATAGTAAATTTTTTAATACCAGAGACTCGCCTCCCATTATTTTGTTTTAATTTTGGGAACTTTGATTTTAAACACTTTGTTTTATGGGTGCAGGTTTTTATGGATTTAAACCTTGACAAATGTTCTATCCTATGTCTGCCATTAAAATTCATTGAATCCCTTCCATCTTTTGTTCTTCTCGCAACCTCAGTTCAATGGTAATAATCCAGTTATTTGCTTTGGTTGTATTCATTTCTTCAAATTCCTTCTTTATGTTCCATATACAAGTGAAATCATTTGGTATTCGTCTTAGTCCTGTCTTATTTCACTTAACATGGCGTCCTCCATTTTTTGGTTCAAGTTGTCACAACTGGCAAATTCTCACAACTGGCAAGTTTCACCTACCTTTGAGTAGGTGAGTAGCATTCTGTTGTGTATCTATACAACAAATTCCTATTTAGTCCTCCAGAATTGGGAATTTAGGTTGTATACACAACATGGCTATTGTATATAGCACTGCAATGTACAATATCTAAAGTACCAAAAGGAGTGTATCTCATATCTCATTCTTTTAAATGGAAAGTAACATGTTCCTATCCCAAAGAAAATCCCCAGTCACTTCTAGACTATTGCTAAAATATTGCTAAACATCTGTAGAAAACATGCCTGGATTTTAAGGTATTTAAGATAGAAACTTAAAAACATTTAAAGCATTAACATTTGAGAAAATCAAGTGCTTATTTGTATGTTTTATGAAACAGTGCTGCTACATGCAAGTGTTAGACTGAAATAAAATATTTCTTCTTTCTTGCAAACATGTACTATAATGTAAATCAAATATGTTAAGGACATGTAAATAAAATAATTAGTTTTCAAGATGAAATACACCAACATGATAATTAAGAAGTACTTTATTGTTTAACAAGTAACTACCTGAATGAAGTAGAATAGTAAAGAGAGGCGGAGGCCAGAGTCACTGTCATTACTTGGTTGGTGAAAGGCAGCTGGGTTAAGTGTGAATGTAAGAGAAGTGGGATTGAATAGGAGATGTGGGCAAGCAGTTAATACATTCAGTTACTTATGGAAGTTTCGCCCTGTGAAAGGGTTACGAAAGGAGTTGGTTTTGCTTCTTTTAGAATATAATGCTGATGCGATTATTGTTAATGGGGATGGACAGACAGCCAAAGAAGTCACTCATGACAGAGTAGTCAGACATGCTTCAAGATAAATTATGAATCTTAACAGTAACAGGATGTGAACTCCAGAATATTAGGAGAAATAACTTCTAAAATAATTGAAATAGATTGCACATATGAATGTAATTTGAGAGTCATTTATTAGACAAGGACCGCCATTTTCCACATCCGGATTCCCCTCTTCTCAGAGCTCCACCCAGCAGAAGATCTGATCACAGCCTGGCTCACATGGCGCTTTGCAGCCACGCTGTTCATCAATAATTGCTTAAGTTTTGACGTGACTACTAGTATCCCACCCGCACAGCAGAGCCTGGCAAACTACCCGTGTTATTTGACATGCCAAATACCAGTAACAATTATAGACCTCATTCCCATGACCTTATGGAATGGCTTGAGGCTCTTTATGTTCCTGGAGTGGGATGATGACCTTGGGCTATCTCGTATGTGACAGGACGTATTGAGATGTTACTGGTGCCCACTCGAGCAAATCGTACTGGTGCCTGCTCAAGCAAATCGATGATATACGGGAAGACAGTGATACAGTGATGTAAGTTTAAGAAAGTTATTTCGCTTTGTCTTAATAAGCCAGGGACAACAAGGTTTTTTTTTAATTTTTCACAATTCATTTAAAATGTTACAACTGCTCTCGTAGGTTTACAATATTTTCATTCCAAAAAATTATATTCCCATAATTGAGACACACATTTGTGATTTTCCCCTTATTTTTCCATGAAATCAGGGTCAGCCAGATGGTCAGCATGGCTTATTTTATTCCCTGATACGAGTGGCATTAACGGATATGAATGCCTCCCTTTTCATTTTATGCCGTGCAGGTGTTGGCTAGTTAAGCTTGCATGTAAATCATATTTTATCCATAAACTCCAGTATATTCTATTCAGAACTACCAAATAAGAAACTAATACAGTTAAGCTCTTAATATACATTAAGTCCTGGGAGATCTCAAATTTTCAGCTTGATCAAAGTTTTATCTAGATCTTAACAGCTTGGTGGAAGCACAGACAGATATTGAAGGTGTATGTGCTTAATAAAAATGAGTATTTCAAAAAGAATTCTGGTTTTCTGAATGCAAGCAATGTAGATATGAGCTCATGAACTATCATAGTTCTCTTTTAATATGCTTATGAAAATGCAAAATAATGGATAAAGATTCAGGCTGGGTATTTAATGTTCTAACAGATATGTAACTCTTGGTTTGGTGCCTTAGTGAATTTTGGAGAATTGGCAGGACATGGCATTGCCAGGATTTGAGATGAGCAGGTTTTGGAAAAAGTTTTCAGAGCATCAACTTCTACCCCTAGTTCTACATAAACAAGCCCAACCTCCCACCAGGGACAAAGAATAAAGGCCCATTAACCTAGTCACCCTCCCCACTGTTAGAAGAAAATAGACTTTTTTTTTTTTTAATTTAAAATTTCCTTTTTAGGACTCTCATCCACTGTTGGTGGGAGTGCCCATTGGTCCAGCCCTTTTGGAAAACAATATGGGCATTCCTCCGAAAACTAGATATTGAGCTCCCATTTGATCCAGCAATAGCACTCCTGGGAATATACCTGAGAGACCGAAAAACACATAGCAGAAACACTATCTGTACTTCTCTATTAATCTCTGTGCTATTCACTATAGCTAGAATCTGGAAACAACCTAAATGCCCGAGAACAGAGGACTGGCTAAAGAAACTGTGGTTCATCTACACTATGGAATACTATGCAGTTGTCAGAAAAGATGAAATTATAAAATTTACCTGCAAATGGATGGACATGGAGACTATCATGCTGAGTGAAATTAGTCAGAAGGAAAAGGACAGATATAGAATGACTGCATTCATTAATAGGATATAAATAGATACCAGTGTTTTACTAAGTGTGGGAAATGGTAATGGCAGATTAAAACTCACCATTGAATATACACAAAGAGACTTAAGTGATAAACTCTAAATATCTGCAGGGCTAGCCACAATGTGTAAAAGAAGAGGGAGAGAGATGCAGAGACAGAGAGAGAGACAGCGAGAGAAAGAGAGGATACTGGGGTACCTGCTATTGAGGCAGCCTGGGGGTGGGCGGGAGGGGGTGGTGTACACTGGTGGTGGAAATGGGGCACTGGTGGAGGGATGGGTGCTTGTATACTGTACTACCAAGAACCAATTATGAACACCTTTGTAATTGTATGTCTCACGGTGGTATAAAAAATTTAAAAAAAATTAAAAAATAAAATTTCCTTTTTAAAGGAAAAAATAAAAGGAAAAAAAAAGAAAAGGAATAAAAGAAAAAAAAAAGCATTCCTAAAGGATGCTTACTGAGATGCCCTTATGTACAAAGTTGTTCATAATAGAGTTGCTTCTGGCTGACAATATTCTAACATCAATCCCACCTGTGATGTGCCCTTTCCTCCACCAGTATCCCCAGGTTCCCTCCCCTGCCCCCCAGACTACCCCCTTGGCAGGCATACAATAAATTTATTTCATAGTACTCCAATAAAACTTAAAGGAATGGCATAGAGAATTATCAGGAAAATCAATCAATAAAAGTCCATTTTTGATGATGAATTGTTATGAGTTTTTAACTTTTCTTAATCTAGTAGAAGATAGCCACATGCAACATTAACGAGTCCTTGCTCAATACCACATAATGGGTAGTTTCTTTTTGTCCTTTAAGGACTCCTTGCAACGCTTCTTGCAAAACTAATGTCAAGGCTATGAATTCCCTAAGCTGTTGCCTGTTCATGATGGATAGAGTATACATTTTGAGGTATTCATTTCATTGAGATTTTGTACTATATCCTTTCATGTCCTTCTGGTTCAGAGGGTCTCATTTGATAGATCTGCTATACATCTAATGGGCTTTTCTTTATGTATAAGTTCCTTTTTTTATCTTGCTGCATTCAATATTCTGTCTCTATCTTTGGATTTTGTCATTTTGAATTTAATGTGTCCCAATAGACCCAATTAGGGTCTGTTTTCATTGGAACTCTTCAGACCTCTTGGATCTTGGTGCCTGTTATCCTTAACTCTGGGAAATTCTTATCAATGATTTCTTTAACTATTGTTACTTCATCACATATGTCTTCCTGTTCTTCAGGGATTTTGATGAGTTTTATAATGGTCCTCTTGAACTCATCCTACAGTTCTCTGGTGTGCTATTCATTTCTTTCCAGGCTATTTTCCATCTTCTACCATTTCCTAGTGGTTTTCTCCTTCCCGTCTTGGCCTCCTCAGTCTTTTCCCCACTCTGCTGTTCTGATCTTCAGAACTTCTATTGCCTTTAAATTTTACTTTTTGTATATTACTGACCATGTTCTTCATTTCTGTGATCTCAAACTGTAGTAGATTTTTTTTTTTTTGCTTTTTGGGTCACACCCGCGATGCTCAGGGGTTACTCCTGGCTCTGCACTCAGGAATTACTCCTGGTGGTGCTCGGGGACCATATGGGATGCTGGGGATAGAACCCGGGCCAGCACAGGCTGGCCGCGTGCAAGGCAAATGCCCTACCTGCTGGGCTATCGCTCCGGCCCCTGTAGATTTTTTTTTACTCTCATACTTTCTTGAGCTTTGCTGACTATCTGTTCTGTCCTTTCTTTGAATTCATTGAATGTCCTCATCATATTGTCACTGAAGATACTGAGGATTTACTGTTTTTTTTTATAGGTCTTTGGTGATACTGTTTTGCTCATTAAGCTTGGTGGGCTACAAGGCTTCCACATTGGTTTTCTAGTGTTCTATTGTGCTGAGGATAAGCCTTTGTGGTTACTTCTGCCCCAACCTGTGGAGGAATCGGAGGAATTAAGCTGGAGAGTGCTCTCTAACTTCTCTGCCTGTCCTCACAAAACGACAAGAAGAATAACTGCGAGCAGCGCATAATATTTTGAGTAGCTTTGTCATGTGACTGCATAGTGACCACATGCAGGAGCTGTGGTGTGAGCCCTTTAAATGGCACAGGTTGGGTTGTGGAGGTTGCTGGGACCCACCAAGTAGGGAGGAGCTCTGTCTCCTGGGTCAGATAGGTCTTGTGATGTTAGCCAGAAGCAAAGCTCATTTGGGAAGGGGGAACAGCATGTAAAGGCTTCAGGATTTCTTTTTTTCTCACTCTCCAATGATCACGGCTGCGTGGTACATTAGTAATGCAAAAACTAAGAGTGCCCACATGGCAGAGCCTGGCGAAGCTACCTGTCGTTATTTGATATGCCAAAAACAGTAACTAGAACATAGTTCATTGCCATGACCTGAAGGAATGTTTTGAGGCTCTTCATGTTCCTGGAATGAGCAAAGGCCCGTAAGCTATACTAGCATGTAACAGGGACAAGTGGAGATGTTACTGGTGCCTGCTCGAGCAAATTGATGAACAATGCGAAGACAAGTGATACTAGTGATCACATACCCTGGGGTTTGGAGACCCTTGTCTGTTTCAAGGGAACAGCAGTGACAGCTACCCTGATTTTTTCAGGCCCTTCTAGTGATGTGGGAATCCCTGATGGAGCAATAGGCACATCTTCCTTCACTATGATTGGTCCTAATGACACAAGTAACTCTTGAGTTTGTAGAGACACCTAGAGAAATAGATGCAGCTTGAAATGCTTAAGCTACAATGAAACAAGTATACATATATATGTGCACACATATCTGAGTAATTTTTTTTTTTTTGGCCATACCTCATGATGCTCAGAGTTTACACCTGGCTCTGTTTTCAGGTACCACAGTATCCCTGGTCATGTGAGGACCATTCAGTGCCAGGGTTGAACTGGAGTCAACTGTATGAAAGACAAATTTCTTAAGCCCTTAAATGTTTCTGTGGGTTTAGCACAGTGTTGCCAAGCCACTGGTCCACTATCTCTCCAGCCCACATAAATGATTTTTATGGCAAAGGTTCTGAGTGAAAAACAATTGAAAAATAAAGTATAGAGGGCTAGACCAAATACTATATACCATACCTACTGTGTGTGAGGCCCCGAGTTTGTTCCCTGGTACTAAATGGCTCTCTCAGTACTGGCAGTTGTAGCTCCTGGCCCCTGAGTATCACTGGACCTGAAAATAGAGTATCATCAAGAGTGGATCTGGTTCCCATGCACTCATGGAAATGGCCCTCATGAAAAATCAGTAACAAATAAGATAATTTAAGGAGGTTCATAGAATATAAAACAGGACTCTGGCCTTCACAAAACTTAAAACTTAACTTGGATGGTCAAGTCTCCCTCACTGCATGACCAAAATGCAGGACTTACAACTCTAGGGAGTGGCCTACCAAATGCACTTTATGTATTCCTGACTTATTTATTTCTTGTGCTTTTCAGAATAGTCCCTCTGCCAGGCCACCTTAACCCTTTCACCTGTTTTAGACTTGTTAAATTGCTCCAGGAAAGAAAATGACTGTTATCAAATTTCCTAGGAAAGGCTTTTCTGAAAGTTTAGTTCATCTATTTCTCACTGCTTTTCCTTCAACAAATGATTCTTGTAAATTACGTTTTTTTTCTCCTAGTCACCAGCAGGAATATTGACCTGCCATAACCTACTGTATCTCTCCTGGAAAGTGGTATGTTCTATTAAAGAGAAAAGGAGTAGAAAATTACATGCTCAAAAGCACTGTAACTTTGTTTTATATAGGAAGAAAATTCTCGAACTTGTTACAAGGCAGATGGAGAGTTATTACAAAAGGGATTTATTACAAAATAAATCTAACGTGGGTTTTGCAAACTTTAGATAGTTCTATTCTTTAAAAAATAAGATGATAGAAACATAAATCTCTGAAATTCAGGAAGTTAACAAAGGTTTTGTTATATCCCTTTGTGAACATGAAGAAATGTAAGATTCATGAAGAAATACAAAAACGATGCTATTTCATTTAGAAGGATTTGCAGTGTCAAAGACTCTGGATGACTTTTTAAAGAGAGCCATGTATCTTTGAAGAAATGTTTCAGTGGTTATACCAGTGTTGTTTTCCAGGCCACTGGTTCATTTAAGAAATGAGTTTGATGAAGACAAAGATAGCACACAGATCACGTAAAGGCAGAGCGAATACCAGTAAATCAACAGAATCAGGAACCAAAAATATGCTTATAAACTATAGTCACTTTAATTAAAAACAAAAGAACCGAAATAGCTTCAGCTGCCAACAACAAATAGAACACAATGGATACAAATGTAACTTGGATAAAATAAAAAACAGTTAAAATGCAGGTGGAAATGCAGGGCTTAACAGGAATAGATATTAAAGAAAAACACTTGGGAATTGCTGTTGGCATCAACTCAGAATGAGTCAACATTGTGACATGGCTGCCAAAAAGGTCAGTATGATTTAGGGCTATGCTTAGTGGGAATATAAGGCCCAGAATGAGGTAGCTGATAAATCCATTGTACTCAACAGAGTTTGGAATATGCTGTTGCAATATGACCTGAGCATCATACTTGTAGTGGAGGGACTGTATCTGAAACTCACTCAGAGCATAACCAGGATATAAAGCAGGGGACACAGAGACCGAATCAGGGGAAGGATGTAAGAGTTTCTAACTTGGAAAAGAGGACTCAGGGGACCTAAGATATATCTTTGACTGAGCATAGGGTTGTTTTATATTGGAATAGAGCAAGGACAGATATAAAGAAAAGGCTTTCATTTCTCACATTAAGGCTTTCTCCCAAATAGTGATGTGTGTTTGATTTTTAAATGAGGTGAATGAATGTAGTTCAGAAGATCTAGAACTTTGGAATCAGGGAAGTATTTAATGCCAGATTCCTGCCACTTACAAACTTTGATTTTTACCTAATCTTTTAGTTTCTTTTTTTCTAAGTAGACAATGATAAGATAATTTTAAGGGGTCATTATTAAGTTTAAAAGAAATGATTCAAATAAAGTGATTTTCATTTTATATGCCCAATATAAACCTAGCTTTAAGTTACTGAGTTGTAAGGAAAAAATCTCCCACAAAACACCAACCATTAACATTGACTATAGATTTACTTCAGTAATTGAAAAAAAATCTCCCCCCCCCACACACACACACTCTGAATTTATATTTCATTTAGAAATATAGCTGTCAGGGAGGTGGAATTTATCTGATGATACAATAGTCTACAGAGCATGTCATTTTTACGTAGATTTGCATAGATGACTGTTGGAGGACAGGTTTAGCTCACCTGGGAGCTTTGTTATTTTGCCCACTCCCAGCTTAATCTTATTTAAACCAAGGATCATTCTAATGAGACCTCTCTTCTATGTAAACACTGCTAGAGGGTGTGGCAGTTACAGAAGTCACCTTGATTGAATAACTTCTGACTTATACATCTACTAAGACTTCTGTGTTTTCTAGATTGGGCACAGCTCCTCTTTATACCCACTGCACCCAACGTGGGACAGTTAGAATTTACCAGGAGACTACCACCCTGGCTACGCTGAGACTATAGGAAGACTATAGGAAGGATCATACTAGTTTGCTCTAAGCAGGCGAGTGTGACCCTTTCAGTACACAAGAACAAGATACTTAGAATCACCCCGGTGCAGATAATAATAAGAAGGACCTTGTGGGTACCATCTAGATTACATGAAGCTCATGAAGTTAAGATGTATTACTTTATATCAGCCCTCTCTCTCTCTAGTGTTTTACATAAGAGATAATGTCGGGATTAGTCCTTGGCATAACCTTTGTTTATACCTGCAATAGGGTGTGGCACTACACTCTGTTTAGAGTTCTTTGTTGGCATGACCCTCCCGGTTGGATTACTTTGAGGCTAACTGAGGCCCCTCACCCTTTGGGCCTTTCAGCCCGGCTTTGGCCCTGGCCTTTTACTTTTTTTTTTAATTTAATTTTATTTTTTTTTCTTAAATTTTTTTTTATTTTTACAATTACAAAGATATACAATTAAAAAGTTCATATTTGGGTTTTGGTCATACAGTGTTCCAGCACCCATCCCGCCACCAGTGCCCATCTCCCACCACCAACGTCCCCGGTTCCCTCCCCTTCGGCTTTTGGCTTTTTGCTCTTTGGCCTTTTGCTCCTTCTTCTGGGTAGGACTCAGCTCGGTGAGATCCTCTCTCTTTGGTGGGAGACTTAGGCTCTTTTGTATGGTCTAAGTTCGGGCCAGAGCTAGAGTTTGTTCATTATATTGGAGTGCTGTGGAAGAGCTTTTGTAGTATTAAAAGCCTTTTTTAGAACTGCACCAGACTGGTGAGTTTTCATCTGTTCTCCCGGTGTCCACGGAGGTAGAAGAGAACCTCTGTCCTGACACTGTCGGGGACCCGGCGATGTTCCCCAACAGATGACATCATACAGTGAGTTAATAAAAACCTTACTTATCGTTAAGTGGGCAGTTTTTAAAAATGGTGATTTTTCTTTTTTTTACAAAATGATGTGCATATGCATGTGTGTGCATGCATGCATGTGAGTGTGTAAACATACATCCTGGATTTGGGAAATAAATATAATACTAAATATTTTATTCTCTGCTTCTCCAAAACATTATTCCACATATGTGTAAGAAATATTTGGAAAAGACAAGCAGACATTACATACCTGAGACAATCCTAATAATTTCCCATTAGGAAAAATGGTTCCAAACTATTGTGAGGTACTATTTTAGGTGTTGCAGGTGTGGCTGCGATGCCTGGCTGCGTTGGTAGGTGGCAGACAGGAGACAGGCTTGTCTACACCTAAGGCTCTTCCCCGTGGGCCCTGGATGGTTGATGGTTGATGATCTGACATAGAAAAAGACTGGGTCCCCTGGGATCAACCCAGAGCCAAGGCAGAGCCTGGCAAGCTTCCCGTGGTGTAACGATATGCCAAAAACAGTAACAATAATGGACCTTATTCCCAACAAATAGAGACATTACTGGTGCCCACTCGGAGCAAATTGATGAACAATGGGAAGACAAATAACAATTGAATGTGTTTTTTGTGACTCTAGCCATCATGATTATATGTATATGTTCATCTAAGTTGAACACACTATCTATTCTGAAATGAAGAAAGGCACATGTGTAAAGACAGAAGAGTGAGTTACTGACTTCTAAATAAAGGAAGCTATAAATATAGGTGAGTTTTGGGCCAGAGAATACAGTGGGAGAAAGCACTTGTCATATATGTGGCTAACTTGGTGTCAGTCCTTGACATCACATATGGTTCCCCCCTGGGGCCCTGTTAGAAGTGATCCTTAAGCACAGAGAAAGGAGTAAGACCTGAGCAGTCAGGTGTGGCCCAACCTCCCCCTCCAAACAGGTTTAATAATATACAGAAGCTCATAAATTCTATTGTAAAGGGATATTTCTTGCAATTCCTCAGAGTTGACTTTAATATTTTTCAGTAAGTTGCAGAACTGTGGTATGGAAGTGAAAATTATAGTCTTCAGAATCACAGTTCAAAGAAAGGTAATTGATTCTTTCTAGTGAAAAGTTCTCCCTGTTTAATAGTCAGATGGATTTTTGATATTCTGGAATTAATTATATCTATAAGTGGAGATCGGAAAGGAAGCAGAAACACAAAATTATTGATCTTTTGAGCAGCTACCTGCACGGCAGAGCCTGGCAAGCTACCCGTGTCGTATTTGATATGCCAGATACCAATAATAATTATAGAACTCATTCCAATGACCTGATGGAATCGTTTGAGGCTCTTTATGTTCCTGGAACAAGCAGGTGCCCTTGGGCTCTACTTGCATGAGACAGGTCATATGGAGATGTTACTGGTGCCCGCTGGAGCAAATCGATGATGAACGGGAAGACAGTGATACAGTGATACAGTGATTGAGCAGCTAAAGCCAAACCTTTTCACACACAAAACACATACCCCCTTATGTTTAAGCACATAATACAATAATATAAGCACATAATACACTTATGCGTGCATGTATCTTATTATGAAGATTGCATAACGTAGGGAATACATTTTTAGAGAGCTTAAATGGAAAATAACGAGGAAATACTAATACAAATATACTGAAGATGCTAGATAATAATTAAAATTCTGTGTTCCAGTAGTGGATGCTTGGTGATTGACTAAAATCAAGAATCACAAGTATGATAAAGGCATTCACAAAACCAAGGCAAAATAGAAGAGCTGTAAAAACCAGGAAAGCAAACACAGGAGCCAGAAAACCAAAGCAGATGGAGCAGCAGGGAAGTCTATCGGAGTGAAAAGTCCAGGAAAACATAAACCACTGAGAACAAAAACCGCATATGTATCCTGGACCAAGACAGAAAAGACAGAAAAGAATTTAGTTTAATTTTTTTCTCTTATTTAATTTTTTTAAAAAAATTCCTGATCATTCCATGCGCAGAGGCTCCATTCCTGGAGAGCCTAAGATGTTACACAGCTACAATGGATGTTGGAAAGGCATAAATCTTCTACTGAGGTCCCTGGCAAATGTGTATAAAGTGTGTGTGTGTGTGTGTGTGTGTGTGTGTCAACAGTATGTACTAGTAAAAGATTAGTATGTACAAGTAAAAGATTAAAGGAATGTTTATTTTTTGTAATTATTAGCAATTAATTTGTTGTTTTGTTTTGTCTTAAAGTCTCAGAATAGAGCTTTTGTTTAATGAATGAATGAATTTTTTGGGCCACACCCAGTGGTGTTCTGGGCTTATTCTGGACTCTTCACTCAAGGATCACTCATGGCAGGCTAAAGGGACCATATGTGGTGCTGGAGTTCAAACCTAGGTCTGCAGTATGCAAGGCAAGTGCCGTACCCATTGTTTTATTTCTCCAGCCACAGAATAAAGTCTTCAAATTAGAAACAAAAATGAACTTGGAGTGACAAATACAGGGGATATTAAATCAAACATCAAAGCTACTGTACGCCATGAGACGTCTTGCTAAAGAACTAATTTAGGGCCTAGAGAGATAGTTTAAAGAGCTAGAGTACAAAACTGTATGCTCAGGGTCCTGGGTTCAGACCCCAGGAGACATGGTCTCCTCTCTCCCTCCCCCCACAACACACATAACACACAGAACACACACACATGTTTATAACCTTCAAGTTTGTTTGGTTTGTTAGATGGTTGGTTCTGATAAATCATATGGGTGATACAATAAGATTCTAAAGTTACTTCAAAGAAATATGCTTATATTTTGTTTTACAGAATGTAAAAAATGTGGAAAACTTGTTTATAATATTTTCTTTGTTATACCAGAGCCTAGAATTTAAAGAATATTAACTGAATAGAAGAACATGAAAAACTTGATTTATCCAGAGATAACATGTCAGTCCTTAGAGCCTCTCTTAAGAAGCTAATTAAAAATAGAAATAAGAGGCCAGAGAGATAGTATAGTGCACATGGCTGACCCAGGTTCGATCCCAGGCACCCTCTATGGCCTTCTGAGCCCTCCGGCGTAATCCCTGAGTGCAAAACCAGAAGTAAGAACTGGCTGTAGACTCCAGTCCTCACCCCCCCAAACAACAACCAAATGAAAGCTAAGTTAAACCACAAGAAGATCCAAGTTAAGCTACCTGACCACTTGGTGGCAATACTTCCTCTAGGACTATTCTGATAACTAGGAACAACATGAGAATGGATACTAGTGACTGCACTTGACTTCTTTGTACACACAGATAATCAGAATCCAATAAGCTAGTCCGTCATCTGTGAAGTACTTCTAATGCTAAGAGCTAATTTATTTTACACTAATTGGTGAGGTTAGAAAAATTCTGGTGGTTTTAAATGCATTCTGCTATTAAAGTGTGGTTAGGAAATCTGCTCAGTCAAAATGACGCTGAAAGAACTTGAGCCAGGAAAACCAGAAGGATCCCAATTAGTACACCCCACCCTATCACCACACTTTAGCACAATAGAAGTCTTTTAATACACCACTGGACTGCTTTGGAGAATTGACACAAGAGAGATCAGAATCTTGGCTCTCTCCCTATCTTGATTATTGACCAAGTAAAGGCTAGGCGAGCTGTTGTATTAATTCTTTTAAAAGAACACTAGTCTGTAGAATGAGCACTTTAACAAGTGCAAAATTAAGTCAATTTGTTAAGCTTTCCATGTTAGATTGAGCTTCAATGTATAATACATACCAAACATTTGAGATATTTGGAATTTTTTATTTTATTTTTTATTAATATTTTATTATACCACCATGAGATATACAATTACAATGTTGTTCATGTTTGGGGGTTTCAGTCACATAGTGTTCCAGCACCCTGCCCTCCACCAGTGCACCAGTACCCATTTCCCACCACCTATGTCCCCAATTCTCTCTCCCCCTCCCATAGCCTGCCTCTATGGCAGGTTCTTTATCTCTTTTCTCTCTCCCTCTCTCTCTTCTCCTTCTCTTACATATTGTGGATTGCAATACATACACTTAGAGGCCATCATGTGCATTTTTTTTGCCTGTATTTAATGCTCAGTTCTAGGTTGGTATTAGACCTTTCGACATTTATTCTCACATGTTCACTTCTCAGTCTTACCTAACCTCTGACTCCAACATGTTTGTGGTAATTTCCATGTTTGGTAAGACCTCCTGATCCACGTTTCACCTGACATTGGATTTCGGTATGATAATATGTATATATATTTATGTCATGCAAATAAATGCAGTCATTCTATATCTCTTTCCT
The DNA here is from genome assembly GCA_021461705.1 of Cryptotis parvus. Lineage (NCBI taxonomy): Eukaryota > Metazoa > Chordata > Mammalia > Eulipotyphla > Soricidae > Cryptotis > Cryptotis parvus. Next base: position 4,615 of record JAJIBD010006390.1, on the reverse strand, counting down.
TCTGACTAATTTCACTCAACATGATCCTTTACATATCTATCCATTTATAGGCAAATTTTATGACATTTTTCCTAACAGCTGTATAGTATTCCATTGTGTAGATGTACCAAAGTTTCTTTATCCAGTCATCAGTTCTCGGGCATACTAGTTGTTTCCAGATTCTGGCTATTGTGAATAGTGCTGCTATGAAAATAAAAGTGCGGATGGTGTTTCCACTGTGTGTTTTTGGCTTCCCAGGGTATATTCCCAGGAGTGGTATGGCTGGGTCAAAAGGGAGCTCAATTTCTAGTCTTTGGAGGAATGTCCATATTGTTTTCCAGAAAGGTTGTACCAGTCGACAATCCCACAAGCAATGTATGAGAGTCCCCTTTTCCTGCATCCACGCCAGCACTTGTTGTTTTTACCCTTTGGGATATGGGCCAATCTCTGTGGTGTTAGGTAACATCTCATTGTTGTTTTGATTTGCATCTCTCTGATGATTAGTGATGATGAGCATTTTTTCATATGCCTTTTGGCCATTCGAATTTCTTCCTTGTCAAAGTCTTTTCATCTCTTCTCCCCATTTTTTTAGTGGGGTTGGCTGTTTTCTTCTTATACAGTTGTACCAGTGCCTGATATATCCTGGATATTAACCCTTTATCAGAGGGGTATTGGGTGAACATTCTTTCCCATTCTGTGGATTGTCCTTGTATCTTGGTCACTGTTTCTTTCGAGATGCAGAAGCTTTTCAGTTTCATGTAGTCCCATATGTTTATCTTTTCTTCTAGTTGCTTTGTTAATGGCGTTTCACCTTTGAAGATGTCTTTAGCTTCAATGCTGTGGAGGGTTTTGCCTATATTTTCTTCAACGTACTTTATGGATTCAGGAGTGATATTGAGATCTTTAATCCATTTTGATCTGACCTTTGTGCAAGGTGTTAGACTTGATCATGATCACTTGAATCCCGTTATTCATCAATTTGCGAGCGGCGCCAGTAACATTTCCATTGGACCCTTTCACGTGCCAATGTAGCCCAATGGCATCTGGTTGATTCAGGAATATGAAGAGCCTCAAACCGTTCCTTCAGGGTCTGACAAAAAGTCTGAACATCTTGTAGGTGGGTGGTCAAGTCCAGCCCATCTGATTTTTGATGCCTTGGCAAACAAGACAGCGTTCCTGATTCTGGAATAGCGACAGAGGTCGGAGCTCCAGATTCCTTCTCTCACTTGAGTGAGGCATGATATTCCAAGCATAGCTCTTTCGATTCCTCTCTGGGAGACCCTAATAGCATTGTCATCCTGCTTTCGTAGGGCCCATGTCTCTGAGGCGTATGTTAATGCAGGGAGAATGGTGGAATTGAAGAGATGTGCCCAGAGCCGGAGGTTCTTTGTCCTTTTAGCTATTTCTTCGATGCCTTTGAAGGCATTCCATGTCACTCTCTTCCTCCTGTGCAGCTCAGGTTTTAGGTCGTTCATCACATTGACTTCTTGACCTAGGTACACATAACTGCTGCATTAAGAGATGTCTGTTCCATTGAGAGTGAATGGGGCCTCTGGAACTAGTTTATTTCTCATGGACATTGTTTTGTTTAGATTCAGCTGTAGACCTATCTTTCCACATTCTCAGTCGAAGTCAGCCAGCATTTGTGCTGCTTGGCTAATGTTTGGTGTTATTAGAACGATGTCATCAGCGAAGCGAAGGTGGTGTAGTTGCCGACCATCTATCTTCACTCCCATTCCTTCCCATTCTAATTGTCTCATGATGTTCTCGAGGGTGGCGCTGAAGAGTTTTGGTGAAATGGTATCACCCTGTTGAACCCTTCTTTTGACATCAATGATCACTTCCTTGTAGAATGGTGAGATCCTGGTGGTGAATCCGTAATTCACGAAGGATCTTGATGTATTGGGTTTGAACACCCTGTTTGGCTAGGGCTTTGATGACTGCTTCAGTCTCCACAGAATCAAAGGCTCTCTTTAAATCAATGAACGTGAGACAGAGTGGCATCTTGTACTTCCTACATACCTAAATGAGCTTGGTTACCATGTGGATATGGTAGATTGTGCTGAATCCTTTCCAGATATTTGGAATATTTGAATATTTGGAATTTTTAATATCCTTAATCTCTTTGGTGAAAAATCCCTGTATTCGTGCAGTTTTGTTTTTAGTTTTAAATTTTGGAACTACTCCTCTGCTAACGTGAGATCTTCTGACTTTGCTTTGTTATAATTGTCCTAATTTCTCTAATTTAGAGTCTTGATGTGTGCTCCAGGTTGCAATCTGGGTAGATGCGATTTGGAAAAGCATCGCCAGGCAGTGCTCAGGTGGTGCGGAGAGTTCACTTCCTGCAGGTAATTGACCTTGTTGTGTTGCTCTTCAGGACTAGCTGTGTGGCCATCATGGCTACACTCCATAGTATTTGGGGGCCCATAAAGTACCAGGGATTTAATTCAGAATTTTTGTACATGCCAGGTTTACTCTCTTTCCACCCTGTTTCTTTAAGGCATTCTATTTTATTTATACAGTGGTTGCCCGCACCTTCCCCATCTCCTCACCCTCCTCCATGCCCCCCAGGTTTGATATATGGTTCAACTTTTGTTTTCTGTGGGTGACACTGTGGTTGGAGTGTTGAATTTTTCTTTTTGCTTCTATGCCTGTGATGGACAGGCTATTAAGGAGATTGAAAACTTTGATCGATTGGAGTGTTGTCAGTGGCTGTTGGAGAGGAGGAAGCCGACACAGAGGAGATTGTAGCTGCCCTCCTGCCTTCAAAGTCACGTTTGAGACCTGCTGATACCAAATGTCTATCTAGGTTACAGTACTCCACCTCTAGAACTTGGCCCAGTCTTTGAGCTTGCTTGCTTGCTTTCCTTCTCTCCCTCCTTCCTCCTTCCTTCCTTCCTTCCTTCCTTCCTTCCTTCCTTCCTTCCTTCCTTCCTTCCTTCCTTCCTTCCTTCCTTCCTTCCTTCCTTCCTTCCTTCCTTCCTTCCTTCCTTCCTTCCTTCCTTCCTTCCTTCCCTTCCTTCCTTCCTTCCTTCCTTTCTTTCTTCCTTCCTTCCCTCCCTCCCTCCCTCTTCCTTCCCTCCCTCCTTCTCTCCTTCTCCTTCCTTCCTTCCTTCCTTCCTTCCTTCCTTCCTTCTCTCCTTCCTTCCTTCCTTCTTTCCCTTTCTTCCTTCCATCCTTCCTTCCTTCCTTCTTTTACTTCCTTTTCCTTCCTTCTTTACTTCCTTCCTTCCTTCCCTCCCTCCCTCCCTCTCTCCCTCTTTTCCCTCCCTCCCTCTCTCCCTCCCTCTCCTTCCTTCCTTCCTTCCTTCCATTATTCCTTCCTTCCTTCCCTACTTCCTTCTTTCCTTCCCTACTTCCTTCTTTCCTTCCCTACTTCCTTCCTTCCTTCCATTATTCCTTCCTTCCTTCCTTCCCTACTTCCTTCCTTCCTCCTCCTCCCTCCCTCCCTCCCTTCCTTCCTTCCTTCCTTCCTTCTCCCTCCCTCCCTCCCTCCCTCCCTCACTTCCTTCCTTCCTTCCTTCCTTCTTCTTTCCTTCCTTCCCTCCCTCCTCTCCCTCCCTTTCCCTCCCTCCTTCCCTCCCTCCCTCTCCTTCCCTCCTTCCTTCCTTCCTTCCTTTCCTTCCTCCCTCCCTCCCTCCCTCCTCCCTTCCTTCCTTCCTCCTCCTTCCTTCCTTCCTTCCTTCCTTCTTCCTTCCTTCCTTCCTTCCTTCCTTCCTTCCTTCCTTCCTTCCTTCCTTCCTTCTTCCCTTCCTTCCTTCCTTCCTTCCTTCCTTCCTTCCTTCCTTCTTTTCTTTCTTCCTTCCATCCTTCCTTCCTTCCTTCTTTACTTCCTTCCTTCCTTCCCTCCCCTCCTCTCTCCTCTCTTCCCATCCTCTCCTCTCTCTCTCCATCCCTCTCCTTCCTTCCCTCCTTCCCTTCCTTCCTTCCTTCCTTCCTTCCTTCTTCTTCCATCCTTCCTTCCTTCTCTACTTCCTTCCTTCCTTCCTTCCCTTCTTCCTTCCTTCCCTTCTTCCTTCCTTCCTTCCTTCTCTCTCCTCATTTCCCACCAACCCCCACCGCATGCCTGCTCCTCAGCTGGCACCAATTATATTGACCATCACATCAGCCTTAAATTATTACATAATTCTATTATCCTTTGAAAATATGTAATACCCAGTACTCTTGATTACTCCTTTGGAAGTTGTTCTATGTAACTTACCCATTGTGTTTCTATATGCTATCATTCATATTTTTTGGTAAGAAAAAGTTTTCTATACTTGTTTTTTGTTAAAATATAGAGTATGTAGCCTTTAGTCACATTCTATCCACTGAAAAAATGGTTGAAATTTAGTTTTTTGATCTTTAATTGAAAGACTGATGGGAATCTATAGCTCCCAGTTTGATTAGCCTTGCTTGGCACGCCTTCTCTAACTGCAATTGTGTCTTCTTTTAGGTGCTGGAAAACCACATTCTCAGTATTCATTATGGTATTGTCTCAGTATTCATTATGGTATTTTCTTTCCATGCATATATTGCTATCATTTAATGGAAAATATTTTTCTCAGGAAATTATGTGTTTTTTTGTTTTCTACCCATTAATTTTTCAAAAAAATTTTTTTTTGCTTTGCATCACACCTGTGATACTCAGGACTTA